>JAIPRK010000656.1:0-154023 GCA_025469195.1 Chaitophorus viminalis
TTTTATATATATATATATATATATATATATATATATATATAATAATTAATTATTTGTTGTTACATATAATATTTAAAATTATTTTTAGGTATTATGAAATATTATTATTATAGTATTATGGTTATTAAAAATTTATAATATTTATTTGGCTTCACAAGGTGATAGTCTATGTCAATGGTCTCCAAATTTTTTTATTCGAGAGCCACAAAAAATATCAAATTCTTAAATATAATTTTTAATTTTATGAAAATAAAAGTAAATATGTTTATTTAAAATTTTTTTATTTTATATTGTTTACAATATACTTAAATATACTTGGTATTCATTTTAGTAATTTTTGAAATAATTTTTATCAGTCATGGCCAACCTATATTTTAATTTGATGTATTTTATTTTGGAAAAAGTTTGTTTGCAAAAATACTGTCTCTGTGTAAAGTCTACGCGGGAACAATCAATGACGAATAAATTTGGCTAATATAATAATGTGTCCTAAACGGTAATTTTATTTTAGACCAATAGTCTATGACAGTTAAAACTTTAAAAAGATATAATAATCAATTGCTTGTTGTTAATTTAATATTTAAAATTGTTTTACGTATTATTATCTTTAGCCTTTAGGTGTTATGAAATTCTTAGATTAGGTATATGTGATACATAATTTAAGACGAAATTATTAATATGTTAAAAAAATTTGATATTAAATACTAATTAGAAAGTAATAATATTTATTTTACTTCATAAGGTGATAGCCTGAAGTAACAAGGTAAACCTAAACAACAAACTTTATTCTGATATGCATACAGAACCATACAATGAAATAATTTCTCCAAAAACAATATTTTTGATAAAGTTGAATGAAGTGAAGATAGCGGGTGGTTGTTTTTTTTTTTATAACTGCACTAGATTCTGAGATTTTGTCACTCCACCAATGTCGGCACAGTCCTTTGAAGTATAAGTACTTTTCTCTTACAGCACGTTAGTGGGTTAACAATATTATTTTTGAGAAACAACTTGCGGCACAAGAGAACGGCCATCGCTCTTCTCATGTCTTGTATGCAAGTTGTACATACTAAAATAATTAAAATATTAAATTATTAATTTTACTTTATTTCCCTACCACTATAAACAACCTTTCTACGTAGTCCTGTAAAGTATAAGTACTTTTTTCTTACAACACGTCAATGGGTTAACAATATTATTTTGGAGAAACAACTAGTGGTATCAGGTAACGGCCATCGCTCTTCCCATGGTATATTACCAGTTGTGCTTTTTAAAATAATTTAAATTTTAGATTTTATTGTGCTCCCTTCTCCCATATACACTACCCTTTCTAAGCAGTCCTGTAAAGTGTAAGTACTTTTTACTTTGGAGAAATGACTTGTGGCATCAGGGTAAAGCCATCGTCCTTCCCTTCTTGTGTTTGCAAGTTGTTCATATTATTATAACTAATTTTAAATTTTACTGTTGTACAACGTCCAACAGTTAGTCCACATACTGGATTTTTCAATAATTATTGAGGTAATAATAGCTAGGTATCTTCTCATGTGCGGCACAATAGAGATATACAATTTACAATTTTTATCCCCATACTCAAAACCTGTGTTTTATTTTACTATCCTTAGAACATTGTGTTGACTGTAAATAAATTTTAATAAATTTAATAAATTTCATAAATTTCTTGCATTGTATTTACCTATATAATATTTACACGCAATTAACCAAACTCACCATAATGTACAATAATTTGTTAGTGACACAACTAGGGAGACGCAGTAGAGACAGAAGTGATCTAGAGCATCTCTGAGTGCAAATTTCACACTTTAATAATTACAGTGAAGTACCATAAATATATAAAATGTCTATATCATTTAAATATCATATAAATTTACGGACAAGTTATTATTTATACAATGTCTTATGATTATTGATGTTATTTCATTTCGTTTTAAAAATCTACTTTAATTTTGTTTTGAATGTATTGAATGTATAATAAAATCAATCACAGTTAGTCAGAGTAAGTCTTGAATAAATGTTATTAATTTTAAATTGACAGCAAAATAATTTTTTGTCAACCTAGTTCTATACTACCTGTTGTTTAGATACCTATTGTTATTTGATGAAATTTCATTTCATTAATTTTTACTTACTATTTCGCCGGACAAGTAGATATGACATTAAGGATGTTATAATATGATATTATCACATATATCAAACACATCTGAAATAATTGTATTCGGACGAAGCACACCAATATTATACAAATCGTAAATAAACGATGCCAAACGCTGAATATTATAGATTATTAAAAATAAGTATAGGTATTATGTACACATTTGCTTATTTTAGCGTACATACGTGATACGTCTATAATAGCTATTGTTCTAACTGATATACGTATTGAAACGATTACGGTTCTGTACGAGTCAATGAACTATTTTTTTTTTGTATTTTTCTATGAAATTAGAAGAAGTCAATGGAATTCAATGGAAATGGATTTGGGACACATATCTATAAAATTCGAATGCGTTGAGTGTACTCTAGTTGAGATTTAAGAGATTTGAAGAATAAATCCGTGCTAAAACTGTCGATTTTAAATGATATTATTATGTAACTAAATAAGTACCTAAAATTTATATGATATCGATTACTAAATAAGTACCTAAAATTTATATGATATCGGCTGTAGTCTTATAAATAAGTGTATGGAGTGCCAGTGACTATAAACTGTTATTCTCGATAATATGGATACGTATAATATTGTGACACACATGTGAGTATTAATTAGTATAATTATGATTTATTACCTGTAATATAGTCATATAGTAGAAAAACACGTCAGCACTATGTAATATTATTACATTTATAAACGTTTTTTGTTGAAACAGTTCTTTATTAACCAAATCACTTTAATAACGAGTTAGTTTAAGATTACATTGTGTGAATAATTACAATGATATATAAACTCTTAACCGAAAAATCGGGCACTCGAAACAATTTCAGCTAATCAATACCTGTATAGATACTAATATGACTGTATATCGGTGGAAAGTGGGTTGAGTACCTATAAAATATTTTTTATTCGAGTTATCACATATAAACTCAAACACTGACAATGATACTTGACCGTACCAGCTACCGATACATTTAATTGGTCAGGGTATAAAATTTTCAATTATTAATTTTCCAAAGATTATAGAATTAATTTTACTATCTATAATCTATATGTGTCATTTAAAACAGCCAAAACTTAATATTTTAAATTTTTACTTTAATTATTATTTTCTTTTTAATTAAATAATTATACCTATGTTGTGGTCTATAACACGAGAACAGAAAATGGTCTTTACCTTTAAAAATGTTGTTTAAAAATTTGGACAATAGTTCATTCATATTCATGGTAGTAACTTGGTAATTATTGGTGTAGCTAATTTGAAAATCACATAAATGCATTATAATCATGGTTTGTAAAAGAATAAAAAAACTGAACAAACCCTTAACAAATTTTATCCAGCTTTTAATGTGCATTCTAACATATGTTCTTATTTTTAGAGGCAGGTGATCGTATATCGTTTAATGTGATTTAGACTCTCGCACATCTATTCACTTTCAATTTTAGATAAAAAAAAAAAAAAAAATGAAAAATTTTGTTTTACTAAAAAATGCATGAAAATGTTTGCTAAATAATGTTTGAATTATTAATACATCTTCAAAATATGTTGTTATAGGAAATACTTTTGAAATGTACAAATATGAGCAAATGAATAAATCTCGAGCCCTGGTCACCGTACACCTATATTATGTATAATGCGGAGTGGTATATATCCTCGGCTCTTCAACAAGATTGCCACAACCTAAACATAGGTGTCAATCGTGGATATTATGAGGGCATATGATGGCCATGTACTTGGTGCACCGACTGCACATTATGGTCGCCATATCAAACTGTATAATATGTTGCCTACGTGAAGAGAAAATGTGTAATCGATGAAATGTTTTAATGTTGTATAATATTTAATGTTGTTTGCTTGTATATGTTTATTTTCTAATAATTTTATAATGTTCAACGTTCAATAACGCAAACAATTAAAATCATTATTACATTGATATTTAATTAATAAAAATCCGGAAAACGCTACAAGTAAATCGTCATATTCTCCTGTTGAGTGCACAACCGATTATACTTAAGGTTTAAATCAATAAAATTAATAACTTTTATTATACTAAATAGAAATTATAATTTTAGGTTTTCTAGTAAAACAACACTAAAATTTGCCCAACAAGCTTAACTTCAAAATATGAGAAAAAAAAAAAAAAATTATTATGAGGATCAATATATTATCATTCTATATCACATCATCATTAAATTAATACGCCTGTAATGTTACGTTTAGTATGAAATCCAACACATCAATGATAAAATACATAAAGTATAATCTGACGGGAAAGATAACACTTTATTAATAACAGAATAAAAGGTAAACGAATGGCGAATGCTAACAAGTATGTATAGTTTGTTAAAATTTTTAAAATATTGCAGGTTTTTGACATTTATTGCGATAATGTAAATTTGCCAATAGTAATAAGCAATAACTCTTATATGCCGAAACTTTTTACAAGTGTATAATATAATAAATAGCTTAAACCACTTATTCTGAACATGAAAAAAATGTTGTGATTTTAAGTGACATTCTTTAAGACATGAAAAAAAATTGAAAATAATTTTATGAACTTATAAATTATATATTAGCTACAAGTACTCGAATAAAATAAACATTGACAGGTACCTAGCAAAAAAAAAAAAAAATCCTCTGAATTACTATAGATTAAAATATAAATTTTTAATCAAATTAATTATATTTTGCAGAATATATGTTATAAAAAGCGACGTTTCATATACTTAGGCACCAAAAATAATGTTTAAAACAAAAAATAAATGGGTTTTTGTTTTTTTAATATTGACCGCTGTTCGTTATTGCCATCGTGATCCTTCGCCATTTGACAATTTATATTGTAAATGGACAGCCGTGGTATTAAATTTTTAAATTTCCAAAAAGGTTCTACGAACTGATAGTATTATTACTATTATAGGTGTTCAAATGTTCCGCGTCCGGCAATTTTTTTTCAATAGAAATTATACTATAATTATAGTACTACGATCCTGTATATATTATGTATACTTTTAGATGCAGTCATCGATTCATTTTTTTGTAAGTAACATTTTATACATAGGAATATAATATTATTTTTCGTAATATTTCCTGTGGCATATCCTACACGGAGAATAAAATTAAACGCATACACGAACAATGTTTATATATGCCATAAGAAGTGTACAGGATTTAATACAATACAAATATTATGCGATCTATTGAAAATCAAAAACGTTAAAATAAAAATTAAACAATAGTCAACGACTCGGGATCGACTCTAATATTATAGTATTGCACAAAGCATTAAAAAAAAAAACATAAGTAAAACTTGAATGATTTTTTTATTTTTCATTTACTCATTTATAAATATTATATATTATTATTACACTATATATCATGTATACGAGTATATAATAATACAAAATAAGCCCACACTATGTAAAAAAAAAAAAAAAACAAACAAACACAGCTAAAAAAATGTAATGTATACTTATAAATGTTTACTATTTAATATTATAAATATATATAATAATAATATCCGTAACTCGTCTAAGACTATTGTCCTTTTTTTTTCTTTTTTTTTTTTTGTCACGTATTTTTATTTTATTTACAAAATAATTTATTGATGTACGAATCAATTTCAGCTAACTTCGCGCATCTCATTAAAATGTGTACATAAAACCCGATAACTGTCAGGCATTATAATAATAATTATATGTCTATGTACTAATCGATAAAGTACCACACACAAACCAAGTACGTACTATATTATATTATTACATTACATCCTATTACAATATATGTATGGTTTAGGTATATGCATTTTGCAGACACAAACATCTTGGTTTCCTGACGTAGTAATTTTTCGAGATTGCGGTCCCATAACAATCGGATCGATCGGAATAGAAAAAAAAAAAAAAAATAAAAATAATGAGGACGGAAAATCTCTTGCGCACCCGACTGCTCGTGTGCCACCACCCGCCCTCTACTACCGATACCTCTATTATATTGTATTATAATACGTCATAATATAGTATCTCGTATCGTCGCGGTCATTATAGCAATGATATTTGTTCAAAATTAATTTCATTTTTTATTGAATTGTGTATAAAAATCAAGTGTCATTACTTTTTTCGTTGTTTTTTTTTTTTTTTTGTATAAAACCGTAAAACCACAAACAGACACAATATATATATATATATATATATAGGCAGGCACTAAACTAAATGAAATTATAATATATACGCTTAATACATATAATACACATATAATAGTGTTCCATACTATAAGGCCATCAAAAATTGAAACATCACACTTTCAAATAGTTTGCGTATGTATTTAAATATATGATTCTGTACAATCGTATTGGGCCAAAGGAGTGAAACGTAAAACGATTGCGGCTTACACAGGGTGTATCGAAAATATTTAATAGTTTTCCACAGCGGTACCTATGTAATTTGAGCGCAAGCTGTTGTGTTGACGATACACTAATTTAAAGCTCAACGTCTTGTAGAGCGAAGTGTTTAAAAAAACCGTTACGTTAAATTTGAACAATCCTATACATAATAATAAATGTGTAAGAACAACTACAAGTATTATAATTAATAGAGGACTGAGTTAGCCGAGTATCTATAATATAATAAATAAAGCATAAAAATAGTCGCGAAGAAAAATATCAACCGAAACGCACTCCAAGTAGAACAATAATAATAATAATCGCCACCAACTACGACAACGCGCAATTCTGTTATCCACGTATGTGAGTATGATAATGACGATTTGGATCGGGGTCAGAAAAATTTGCTAGCACGATATTGCGCGTTCGTCCTCCATCATCTATTATGTTTAAGCGTTTGTCATGTCCAGGACGTGCAAGCCTCGAGGAGGGGCACGTTGTCGGCTCGATCTTCGGACGGGGATATAATAAGGAAAGAGGGGGGCAGAGTTAAAAATACGAGCAATATTTAAATATAACGTGAAATGTGTCTGAGAGACATTCAACTGCCTCTGCCCCGTTGACTGTTGTACAGTATAACATTATTATTATGATTCTTAATATCTAATTATCATACTAAATGTATATAAATCAAAATGTTGTATATGATTATAATATCATTGTAATGAATTGGAGTGGTTATGAAAAATAAAAAAATAATAATGTAGTTTATACTTATAACTAATTATATGAATAATACAAAACAAAACATAAATGGTATAAATTTAAAACCGTCATGTGGGATGATTAGGGAAAGGAAAGAATAGTTAAAAGGATTGTAAGCCATGATTTTCTGTTTCTGTCTATTACACGTGCAACATAGAAATTTAGACGTTTTCTATTTTCAACTTACTGATCAATCAATTAATGCGATAAGAATTTTGAAAACTGATTTGAATTCGTCGTAAAGTCTTTATTAGATCGACTTTCTTAAATTTTTTAAATTTTGTACTTAACATACACACAAATTAACTTTTGTTGTTCTTTATGTTCTTAATTTGTTTAATTCTATTTTGTGAAATTTCAGGGGACAAAATAAAAAAAGTGAAAAAGTCCATCTAAAGTAAACTTAACGACAAATTTAAATCAGTTTTCAAAACTCTTATTGCATTAATTGATTGATCGGTACGTTGGAAATAGAAAACGTCTAAATTCCTATGTAGCGTGTATGATAGATAGAGACAGAAGATCATGGGTTATAATGCCCTTAATGAGAAATGTGTTATAATTATGATAATAATATATAATATTATGTAATAATAAGGACATTATTATTATGACGGCATCAACAATATAATAATAATAATAATAATAATAATAATAATAATAATAATAATATTATGTACTTATAAAAAAAAATAAATAAAATATAACAACGTGATTTTTAACTTTTATATCATTTTAATTATTATTTTTTCTACCGTATTATTATTAGTATATACTATACACTATATTATAGTCCCGTGGCTTCCCGTCCGTAGGATAGCAATAGCAATAACGTAATAATAATAATAATAATAATAATAATAATAATAATAATTATTATTGTTGGGATAAATGATATTGTGTTCACTGGAGCTGCATGGTGACCCACGTGACCAGTCTGGGGTGTACGAGACCACCGATCTCGCAGTTCACAGTTCGCGTCTCGCCGTTGATGACGAACAGCGCCTCGTCGGCTGGCGTGACCATGTAATGACCGAATATACCGGATGCGGCTATTGGACGGTTCGGGTTGCCCCATTGCGTCAACGACTGCATCATGGCTTTTCCCACGCCGGTGATCATTTCTACTTTGCCTGAGAAGTGTGAAAGGAAAAAACGTATTATTTATAATTTAAGTCTAATTTTAATACATAGCTAGTTAGTGCACGTATATAATTGTACGAGATACGCGGAACGAGTTCCGTTATAGCCCAGCACACCCCGAATTCAAATTTCGTAATGACATAATATGTGACCTGAAAATTTAAATCGTAACCAATAATTTAACCCATAAAACAATTATTGTTTTTATGTTCGGGCTTTTTGGGTGTTAGCGCAATGAACGATGTTATAATGTTATGATTACTATTAGTTGCGGTCACAATTTCTTCTCTTTTATTTTTTCTTGAGTATAATATTGTAATCCACTTTCAATGGGATATCATAAATTGATAGAGATTTTATTATAAATACGCGTTAATGAGTCTAAATTTTAGTCAACATTTTCTCAAAAGTTAATATGAAACAAATATATAAGTTATTACATGTCACTGTCCAATAATTGGAATTCTTAAATATTTGGCTAGAAAACACGTAGATGTGAAAACTTGAGCATGATATCAGTAAACATAATGCAAATTTTAACTTTATGCAATCAAGGTATATAGGTAGTTTGAATACCGATGATTTTGGTGCCAAAGTTTTCTCGTTCCTATATGCTGAGTAGTCCTTTCTAATTAGGTATTTAGCCTGATAAATCAACGTTATAAGCATGATATAATTACGGCATCAGTGAAAATTATTTTTATCTGGAAACTAAGTACTTCCCTATATTTATATATATCACCCATAAATTAATAAAAGTCAATTCTAATTGTATTAATTTTGATTTACGATTGTCCTGTCTTTTATCTCTAATAAATTGCTTATAAATTATAATAATAGTAATTCTATAGTGATAGCCCAGATTATATTCATATAATCCGTGGTTATACTGGTACTGTTATAAAATAAAGTAATAACTCATAAAAACAATTACAAATATTTATTTATGCATGTATTTATTTAATAATACAAATTCTTTAAATTTAATTAACAGTTTATTATATTCAATATTTATGAATTGAGTAAATCCTATCGTCATTTTGCTATGAAATATAATAACAAATAAAAAACCTGATTCAAGAACTAATGTTTTTGTTACCTCCTTCATATGTTTATTGTGTGATTATAAGAATATATAACTATCGAACGTCAGTCTTTCTTTCGTCCCGATGCGCGATAGAAAGACCTATCTGAGCAGACTCACACCGTAGACGACGAAAGGTCTATAGTTGGTGGTTGGGTCCGACACTTGATTTTGAGTGAAAGAGGTCACGGTTAGATCAGTTAATATTTTTAAAGATTATTGATAAAGTTCTAGCCCAAAATTTCTGAATAAAACAAGTTGAACTTTTAAAGTTCTAACATTTGCGAAAAAAACATAAATACTATTAGGATTATTACTAGAAAAGCTTTTGAGTAGTTTAAAAAGAAACCCTTCAAGTACCAATAAACCATTATTTTATATCTCCCATAATTTTAATGATAGGACCAATCATCCTGGTAAAAATCGTGTACCCAGATATAAAAAAAAAAATTAGAAATACATGTCTTAGTTTTACCAACAAATTTCTTGTTTCACTTAAAATTTAGAAAATATTGTGATTTTTTTAGTGCAAAATATAAGGAATATTTTTTATATAATTAATGCTTGAACATTTGAATCGAGACGGTAGTTTTCTGCAGAATTAATTTAGTCTCCCCCACTTTCCAGGATGAAAAATACAAATAACACTGATGTTATTGAACAATTAAGAATATAAAAAATATATTGATTTATTAACCACAAACAGCTGTCCTCGGTTAGCGTTTGCTGGGTGCATGGGACAGTGAAATAAATACATAGTTATTGATTTACATTTTTTTTTTCTTTGTGTCTTTGATGACGACCACGCATTAAATAAATAGTGAACCTTCTGACCGAAGCGTCGAGAACAATGTGTATATTTTTTCTCGACGTATAATAAATGCTATGAAAAATATAAAACCGAGCACTTTTGAAGAAAAAATATAAAAAGTGCTCGGTAAACTCGAAAAATCGATGTCGGAAACCGAACCCGGTTAGTCAGTGCCAGTGCGTGTACTTATTCATAATAAGATAATCTGCAGAATGATTTACCAGTAGGATGATAAAAATAGATGAAACTGTTCAGCTGTCGCAATCTGTGTCCATTATGAACTTTCCATTACTTCGCGGGATGGTAATATGAGTACGTGCATGTACGTAGTATGATAATAATATTATTGTGGTGCATATTTAAACAGGCCCATTAACGTAAACTACAATTTCAGCCACCAGTTTTCGCTCTTTCGCCCGAAATTGGTCAGATGCTGTCGTAATTTATAAACAATGCCGTACACGTCGGATATACCATGACCGTGGTAAGGTTATAATTTAATCATACATCATCTGAGAGAATGGGTGCTATAGAACGCACCCAACGAAAGACGCTTTAGCGGTGGCAGTCATGACAATGTATGTGGTTATACGAGTGATTATGTAAACACGATTACCGCCGATTGTGAAAAATAAATAAACCTGAACAACAAGTATTGGGAATTGAGCGATCCAATCTTTTACCTAGGCAATTCGTAAAAAGTCATCTCGTTTTATTAAGGGATCAGCTCAGAGGTACTACATTATATGTGTTTTCTCATTTTTTCGTTTCCCCAAATATTATGCAAACAAACGGAGAAATAGACGATGGCTTATCCTATGCGTGTATTATAGGGGCCTTTAAATCTCCGTGCACTCGGTGTGATCTACGACCGTAATATAATCCATACGTCGCGTCCGTGAACGAATCGCTTTTACACGAATATTTATTCCAAATAATATTTATCGCATCGAGAGCTTTTAAATATAAAACGTTTAAAATTGTTGTGAAATAAATTAGAGACGCAGACATATACAGTGTGCGTGTTTATATATAAAGTATATATACCATTTACGATTATTGTTGCTTGTTTCGTTTCGATTTATTATGCATTAATTATGCATTAACACTACGAAGTTGTAACTTTTATTAGGTCAAAGAATTATAAAAATTTAGTTATATGTTTTTGTTTTGATGACTCGTACACGTATATAGATGAAAAAATACATTTTTATTAAACACTGAAAATGAATTCACTCAGTTAGGTATATTTTTTAAAGACTTTTTTGGAAATCAACTTAAACGATTGGATGAGTTTTTCTGTAATAGATACATATTTTTGTAATCAAATGATACTTGCTTTTTATTACATCGTCTTATTTTCATCGGATAAAACGTGACACAAACATTATTTTTAAGTTTACTGTCAATATATGTAGCGAATCAATACGAGATTTATAGAGATTAAACTTACCGTTTGATAGGTTTAGAAACAGTATGTCTTCTTTATCTGCGGCACTGGCGTACAAATCATATCCATGTGTGGTTCGTGATGGATAGAACGCTATGTCACTTATCATTAAGGTGGTCTTGACATCGAAAGAAAACTTAAGTCCAGATTCTTCAAAATATAGCACATGTTAAGATATTAACGCTGTCCGTTATGCACGACTTAAATAACCCTAGACCTACCCAAAACTTGTTGGACCACTAAGGTCACGCCATCGGGAGCCCTGTCAATAGATACAACAATTCTGCTATCCGGCGAGACCAAAGGACTTCCCCTGACAGTGGCTTTTTTGTTGACAACCGTATCGGTTAAATAATCTACAATCACTTGACCCGTCGCGTGTCCGGTACCAGGTTCCTCGCACTCGATGATAACGAATCCATCTGTAAATGACAGAAACAGAACACAATGTTATTAAAATACGTCGTCAATATGAAATGCGTATTTATTGTTTTAAAATACAATAACTTTATTAATTGGTGATGGTTAAATACATTATATTATAAACGCAAATTATGCCTACTTCTTAAAATAATAACTAAGTGTTTTTTTGACAAGAAAACAATAGTTGAACCGAGTAATAATTATGCTCTACAGTCAAGTTGTATAAGTTTTAATGGCAAACGAAGTGAACGGGCTTTATTCCCAATGATATTTCACCCAGTAACAGTAAAAATATACATAAAACCTTGCTGGGGGCTATTGGGGAACTTACACAAAGATGAAAACTGCAGTGTCCGAGGTACGCAATTGTAGGGCGACAGGTCTATACTTCTTATGTACCGCATGTTAGCTAAATCCAGTTTGTAAAGTCCTCTTTGATTGGCATGGCTCACGTAACCGTACTTAAACCAATGACTCAAGTCCTGTGGGATACGAAAGATCATTGAAAAGCGACCAGTATATATTATAATTGTTATATATTTACTTGTGCCGTAGGCATAAACAGATCTCTGACCAAATCGAATTGGCCGTCTATCGGTTCTGGATGGACGGTGTGGTGTTTTCTCTTTTGCGACGCGTCTCTGATCACCTGTATCGTTTTCACGCCGTCGTCGTACACGCTCCTCCAGTTCAATACCCACACCTGGTCCAGATGCGCAACGTAGTGCAAAGCCACGGGATATTTGTCTGTGATGACGACCTGCGAACACGTCATTGAGACTCGTGTAATTATTGTAGTGCAGAAATGCATTACATCAATGTTCCAGTTAATATTTGCATCCGAGTAGTGTCGTAGTGCCCGGGAGTTATCGTTTCGATATTTGTCAAAATGACATTTTTTTTTTGCTTTCAATTTAGAACTATATACATAATAGTATATTTAACTAGAATAGTATAATACACCTTGGTGGAATTTGGAAAAAAATTATTCAAACATTATTATTTGTATAAAGTTTTTTCTCCGATGTAATTTGACATAAAACAGAAGGCTGTGCTTAAACGTATAGTCATCAATTCGAACTCGGCCACCGGTGATATCGCTTTCAAAGCTGGATAACCGTTTCGAGTGAAGAAACTCCCTCCTTCAAACAACTAAAAACGTATTCATATGTTCCACCACAAAATCCACTGTAGGTATCAAAAATAAGCTAATAACCGTTGTAGTTAATATTATAGCAAAAAAAATAAAACGTAGCAAATACATTTTGACAAGTCTATGGTATGGCCTTCGATCGATTGTCCGCACAATATATATGGGAACAAATAAATAGAACTAAACAACTACAAAGAAACACTCGCTGTCCCTATAGTCTACTTAGGTCCTCCTTTTTAGTTGGCTCATATTTCTGGCCTGAGGGCGACAAGGAAATAATTATAGTTATTCAAAAAGTTCTGTTTTTATAAATGTAATACATAGTTCGAATTAGACAACTCGGCTGTCTGGGGGTTGATGTAACTATATATCACACCGTTATTATAATCATGTTTAAATACCTAAAACATTTTATTTCAAAGAATGAAATAGTTTTCATTTTTATGAATAATTTTATATAATAAATAACATGATATCTTTATAATAATTGTTTAACTCAAAGCCATGATCACTATTTATTAGTAAAAACAAACCATTAAATCGTTTTAAAGTAACCTACAATTATAACAAGTACCATCGAATAAAAAAGAACTTTTCATTTCTAAATAAACGATGATAAAAATGTTATCACGTTAACTAATTATAGAGAGACAGTGGGCTGCTATTAATTATTTCCCTACATCGATTATAGACAATTATAATTTTATGGTATTTGTTGAGAAGTTGCATTTCGGATTTATTTAAGTTAGGTAGGTATTGAAGTTTCTTTCCATGCGTGCCGAGGTTCACCGTGATAGAGCTAAACAATCTCCAGAATTAGGAGAATTGAGTTTATTTTCCGAAACGCGAAACCTATCACGAGTAAGTCGATGACGTGAACTTAACGTTGGCTTTATGCTTTATTACACCGCAGGCGCGTGAATCGTTAGTCGATCCGCTCGCGAACAAAGTACTCACATCGACGACGACCATCTGGATCTTGCTAATAACCAACACCCTATCTTTGAGCGGCTGCGAAACGTACACGTAACGGTTGGCCACATTTATGGCTTGGCCCCAACTGCAGTTGACACCTTTGTCGCCGCAAACGTATTCCTATAAATTGTATAACGCACACAACCGATAGAATTTTACAGTGATCGATTATTATTATTATATTATGATATATTACGCATATTTTAAACTTATCGTACTTGGGTCCCCGGTATGATGTCTGTTGATTGGATCTGATGGTAGAGTCGGCAAGCAGTGGGTTCGTAGACGGACATGCCCCAATCGTGGAAAGCGAAAAATCGGCGTTCTTCTTTCGGCGCGGCTAGAGAGCGCATACAAATATAATGATATCATATTATATCGTGTTTATTATATAATATATTGGATTACATCTGAAATCAGGGGCTTATAAGGGGGAGAGGAGAGAGTAGCATATGTTTATATAGTATAAACTATATAGATGTTTTTGGTGAACGTGGTGTGGCATACTGATGATACTATAAGTAATGTTATTGCGGTCGTGAGATTTCCGGATAGAAGAAAAACTTACTCGGCGTTAAAATTTCTTGGACGATTAACGACGATATGTCTCTGGTGACTCCGCCCGTGTTCGAAGCCTGACACATGTACGCACCCGTGTCCGCGTAATCGATGTTGTCTATACTCAATTCGGTCCCGTTACCGACCACTCTATACTTGAGCTCCAAGTCCAATTTAAGACGATCTTCGTTTTTCAACCAAACCACCTGTGCAAACAAACACAGGGCCATCGAATTTGTCGCGAATCCTATATGCAAACTACTCTCACGGGTATAATATATCACGCGAGGCTTACCTCGGGGAAAGGTTCTCCGATTACGTGACAAAACATCGAAGTCTTTTCACCGGGTCTTCGAGATTGGATTCTGGGCGTGACTTTGACCTCGGGTAAAGCTGAAAAGGAAAAATAAATCATAACAAAACCCTTTGAATACATCTATGTATATTGTATGTTAATAACAATAATAATAATAATAATTTAGGTTGACTTTTTGGATTGTGTTTATGTCTGTAACGATATTTTTTTCAAGTTGGAATTTTTTTTTAGTAAACGAATTTAAAAATCCAATTTTTATTTTGAATGTCCCCCATAATTGGACAACATTATCATTATTTTATTTTATTCTAACTATATACCCTTTTGTTAATGATATAATTTATAATAGTAGTACATTAAGGTATATGATAAAGAAAATTTAAAAAGATGACATGAGACGAGAAATAGATAAATAAACATGAAACAGCAAGTAGCGAGTAAACAGTTAATAAGTAACAGAAAACTATGACTTTTGAAAATAAAACTATAAGTAAAGAAAATAGTAGTTATGAGTACGAATGTAAGAAAGGTCACTATTGGCATGGGTCATTTGACGCCTAAGTGGTTAGTATTGTTGATAATTAGTGGTGGCTTTGGAAGTATGGAAATTGATGTGAGAACGAGTAGAACGAAAGTGAATTTTAAAATTTACCAAATTCAGTAGGGTGAGAAAATCGATTTTGTTGATCAGAAGATCACTGAAAAACTTAGATTTAAGCATACGTCTACGTTTAGCGAGGGTATGTAACCCAAATACTTCAGCGACAGGAGAATAATAGTGCGGTTCATGGGAAATACCTTAAGAGAAGCCAACAAAGCTCAACAATTTACGCTGTACGCGTTCAAGTTGGTTTGAATCGGCGGTGGTAGTATAAGGATTCGAGATTACTGATCCATATTTTAAGATAGGTCGAACTAGAGAACAGTATAAGGATTTAAGTGATCTAGAAAAATTTGACAAGTTATTTGATTTAATAACGATCATCTTTAAGCTAAAACTAGATTTCAAATTCAGGCTTCCATAAAATGATTTTAAGTTCATAAGATCAGCAGTTTAATCGTTAGTAAAAAAAATAATTTATCGTTCATTTTACTATGTAAGAGGTACTTTTTCAAATACGTCAAATATTTTTTTACGGGCGTTGTTGAAATGTATTCTTTGTGATTCCTATGGCATTTATAAATTTTCATTTGTTTCTAAGATACTTCAAATGATATCCGGGCTCTATAATTATAATCTCTTTTAAGAACTCACTATGAACGGTCAATACGTGCGTCTGTGTTACTTCCGAGTTTCTCAACGCTCTGCACGTGTAATTGCCGGCATGGACCAATTGAATTTTAGTGAGGTATAACGACCCATCACTGAAAACTCTCACGTCTTCGTCTCCCAGAGTCGTTAAATCGGCGGAGTATCGTTTCCAAACGATAGGAGGAGGCGGATTGCCGCTAACGTCGCAACGGATCTCCACGTTGTCGCCCACCTTTGCGGATATCCTGTTTACTTCGAGCGCTTTCTCCAAAGTGACCACTGACAAACCTACACAGCGTAAGAATATAAAACTATGACGGTAAAACTAAATCGGTAAGTCCAATAGGTACACGCCATTAGAGCGAAGGACAAGGATCAAAGCGATACGACGTGTATACATCAAGACTAAAGCAAAGTTTTACGCAATCTGCAGGGCGTAGGCAAATTAAGTCCGTCTACCTATATACCGTTGACTTTGGGTCTTCTTATTTTAGTATGTGTGCTTTGACTATCTCTATTAAGTACATACATACTAACATACGAATAAAATAAATATATAATATATATGCGCATGTACACTTACTGTACAATTTACTAAAAGCCGCGTAGAATTCGTTCAACCCCAGGCGGTTATCTTTATCCATGTCTTCAAAGCGAATCATGTCAGACATGACACAAACGTCTGATATATCGTTGAGTTTATCTTGTTTGGTTATCTAGACAATTTTAAAAATCCGTCCAATTATAGAAAGTATTTTGTCATATTATTATATTATTTACACAATATTGCAGGTGTTTGCGTATAATTTGAATCGTAATTTATATTTTTGTCGTTCGGATTAAAAAGTTTTTCTTTTTGCAATAAAATGGGTACCTATACACACAACTATATATATATATATATATATATATATATATATATATATATATATCTACTGCAGTGCTTGATATATTTTATGGTTATTACATTTAAACGTTTTAAATTACCGTTATTTTACGCTAAAATATATACGACAAATGAATACTTCAGTTTGTTTCTTAATTATACGAAATAAAATATTACAAGTACAATATACGAAACGGGGTTGAAAATAAATAAATAATAACTTTTCGGTCGTAAAATATAAGTACATGGCTTGTTTATATTATTACGATTGGAAAAAAAAAACTTACAACCGATATATTCTGCATTGTAGTATGAATAAACGATGGCAGGATATACGGCTTCAAAGAAGATGGTTTCTATTCTTAGAATTTTATATTCCGAATTTTTCAATATATTTATTCGGTAGGTACCGACCAATATAATCGACTTTTTAAATCTATATGCTGATACGTATTATATAATGTACGGTATATGTACAATATATTTATATAAACGCTTCCACTTTGATCAATAATGCAAGCATTTTATTCGGTAGTACTTATATTCGTTTGTACATAAAAAAACAATATCACGCACACTGAAATAGAGATTTCAAAATCCCTACAACACTGACGAAAAACACGCTGTAAGTAAAAATTGTAATCAAAATAATTTCATAACCGATAAATATGTACACAAAGTAATTATATTTTATAATAATACGGAATACCTTTTCCAATTCTTCCTGTTGCAAAAATCCGTTACCGTCCAAGTCCAAGTAGCGGAACAACGCGCTGACCATGTACTCCTTACCGCCGTTCCAACTCTTTTGGTACATGAGTTTGGCGTGATTAATCAGCAATAAATTGTCCTGTAAAAACCGCAACGATGACGTTTTTGCATTGTACATAATATTATAATAATTTTCCATTTATCGTTTGACGAATAAATTTTAATCATTGTTAAGGTGGACCGACAACAAAAGATAAAAAGAAGCTGAGAAAGATTAAAAAAAAACCTGCACCTTTATATTGTTGTGGTTTTCATTTGGATGGTTCTTATTATTATAAGATTTCTCGCGATTCCCTCTCCGACCCGCGATTCGTAAGCTCAGTGGCTGAACGAGGTGGAAAGAGCTTTTTGTAAACATAATTTATATACGACCGAAGAGGGATACGCGCACGTTCCCAGAAGTACGATAAATCCTGACCGCAGGCATTAATTCCTGTGGCTGCGCACCCTCTTTTAATTGAACAAGAAACATTTATTACCATTTTATGCGTTTTATGTCAAAAAACCACGCACCGGGCGAGTGCTAGAAAAAACGTATAATAGGGCTGCGTAATATCATCAAGGGCGGTCTCTCGTTGCGACGTCACACCGGTCCGTTTGGGTCCGCTATAATATTACATTTAACTAATTTACGTCCAATACGACTATATAGTTTACTTTCTCGTCTCATACACGAGCTTTCACATATATATACTTATTATTTATGGGTATATTGTCAAATTCATTTACTGCACATCACGGCTAAATATAAATGATGTTTTATCTGTTATTTATTTGATCGGGAAATCATAAATACAAAAAAATGATATTTCAGTAACTTATATATTAAATCAGAGATTTCCCAGCTTTTTTTGACTTTTGGCGCCCTTTAAGTATTTTTTTTTTTTTATAAATTTGGATAATTAGTTATATATCGTGTATTTATACTTATGTTTTTAATTTTAATTTTCAGTTTTCATCAGATGCAGGTAAAACATATCATAGTATACACTCACTGACCCATAATATATTATTATATTATTTGCAACATACACGTCATACGCTGTATGATATAATAATTTTTTTTTAACTGTGAAAAATGAAAAATATTTATGATTGCTTTATATCTGAAATAATTGCACGGTACCCTCAATTCAAGTTTGCGGCATCCTACATGGTAGGAAACCTATCTGTATAAGCTTGTTCATGATTGCGGTCATTTTAAATATGTAAATCAATCGAATAGGTGGGCGGTGGTGGTCCATCAAATATTACCATTTATGGGTTTTTTTTTTATTTACCAACTAACCCGAATTTACCGTGATACCCAAACCAACCGACATTCAGCTACCAGAATAAAGTCTAAATTTTCAATTATTTATCGTTGTTGCCGTCGATGTGGAAAGACGAACAATACATGTAACACACGTCCGAGAGCATGCAGACGCCGGATTCAAATCGCCTGACCTCGATGCATATCTCTCGCCTTTGTCGTTCACCAGATACGCGTATTACACTTGACTTATTGAACGTTCGTAAAGTGCATGATATTATAATACAATATAATGTTATTACGTGGCTCACCTGAGTGCCATTAAACCTGCCACTCGTATTATTTTGTAATAATAATCACCACTTACATACGTACGCATGCTACATCGTTGTTATTATTATCGTCAGTATTTTATAACGATTCTAGGTTAGAGCATAAATATTTATGACAATAATAAAGTAAACGGGAAAAAAACTCGATAAACCTTGTATAATATATGTACATAGGTATTAAACACGGCTATATTATGGCGGCGAATAACGAATCAAAACGCTTGAAGCCGTGGTGGATGCGATATTTTACGCTTTTATAATATCATACCGTTTATTGTTATTCGGCGATTAAATTATGGAATTTGTACAGGTTTGCGTTTTTTTCTTGCGCCTCGAGTGAATTAAAAATATTTTTTACGCGGCACTACTGTATGTACATAAATAAAGGACTTTACGATTTTTCATAATGAACCTATACGATGTTCATCACGAACCACTTCTCGTTAATAGCAGTGTTACTATATGCACTTTATAATATTATTAAATGAAAGTTTTGATTATATTTTAAAATAAAGAATATAATTTTTTCATAATAATAATAATAATAATCATAAGAAAGATAATGCATTTTTTCTTACGGAAATAATTTATTGCTTTCGTGATTTTTTTTTACAAAGTTTTTTAAATACATCAAAAATGCGTTTTACTGCTTAATATCTAGTTCATATTTTATATATTAAAAATAATATGTAATAATAATTACCATGAATAGTTACACCACGTAATGAACCTCGTTTATTAGCACATATTTTAGAGAGTAACAGCATGGGAATTTCACCTCCAAAACTTTTTTTCTATATAATTTTATTTTCAATAATTATGTATCTTAAACCCTCAACATTATCTCATACAATACTAAAAACGAGGGCTTTATGGCCGAGATGAATAATGTGGCTGTGTAAACGTACAGTCACTGATTTGAACCCGGTCACCGGCTGTTTCGCTTTTGGATAGAATGATCATCTAGAGAGAAGAAAACGCCAATGGGACCTACCTCTCCCCCAACGTTAGTCATTACACAAAAAAAAAAAAACTAACACAATGTAACCACTGTACGTCTACACCAAAAAACATCCAACATCCGATAGCTTAAGTTACCCGCGGATTAATCAAAAATATAAAAATAAAAAATATTAAGAAACTGTTGGATATTTTTACAAATTATCAAATATTAAAATATTCAACTATGCGATAATTCCATATTTTTAAATATCGGAATAATTATAATATCTTATTTTAAACTAAATATAAATACTTCTTTGTAAAATCCATTGGCCACACTGCACAGATGTCAGTGTAAAAATATATTACTCGTATTATGCAAATAAAAAAAAAAAAAATTTCGAAATTTTTCCCGACAACAATATTTAGTTTGTTATATTTACATTTATTGTAAATAATAATATTTACAACAATGATTTCACTAAAAATTTGTCAAATGACATGCAGGTAAAAATCAAAAATATAATAGCCTTCCCCTTCTTGTTATAGGTAGGTACTTACTCATACTATAGGTATAATGTTTATACAATATATTGTATTATGAGGATCGAAATAGAAATCAGACTGTCTGGCTAGAGATAGGAATTAGGAACAATTAGATACTTTGCGTTTTTATATGCATTCAATTACATAGTAGGTATCGCTTTTCACCTTTATCTATTTATAAGAAAAAAAATATTAATAAATAAAACTCAATTAATTTTAGGCTATTTTAAATTTTGAGATAAGTTTGATATTTTGGAGCGTTGTGATCTGTATAGTCTATAGCATATTATTATTTTTATTTTGTTATCGAAAAGTTTAACAAGTCGTGTATATATTATATCGATTTATTTACAAGCCATTATTGGTTTTTTTCATAAAATACCAACCGAAATGAAATAAATCATAAATAACTGATCGTCATAGTATATGTTGTCTTCTAGTCACAAATAGAAGATAAATTTTGAAAATTATCGATATTTTAATACGAAATATGTACCTATGTAATTATTTATATTGCACGGTAACGCCGAAAACAATGGTGGGTCTATCGTATCGAAACATCCGTGTAATTACTGTAAATGATCCTCGCAGCCACAAATTATATCTCGTATACAAAAGGAAATCGTACACGTGCTGCTATATATTTCTACGACAAATACGTTTTATATGTCCGAATTATGTCGTTATAATATATTATATTGTACACGGGGTGAACCAGGACGATTGCCAAAATAGTTCACAATCGACGTCGGCGCCAGCCAATAATTTCTCTAGATGAATGAGACCCTTAATTTTTAATTCAAATTTACTTTGAATTGCAATTAAATTACATTGATTGATTCGTTTATGAATATCAAACATAATAATATAATATACATATAAATACACACATAATATACAATATACAAACACAATATATAATATACCTTCATGATTTCATATTGTGGAGAGCCGCACGACTTTATTTCTTTTGATTTAGTTTCGGATTCTACAATATTGTCTTCGGTTTTCGGCAACAATCGGACAGTTTTAGCCTTTGACACTAAAAATATAAAACATTCATAGTATAATGTAATATAATTACTAACGTTTCATTATTTGTGGTCATAGAACACAAATATCGAAAATAACATCTGCAGACAGCAGACATGAATATCACTGGTTATCTCGAAGCAGTAGGGAATAGCAATAGTGATAAAAAAAAAAAAATATTTAACATTAAACATTTCGGAAAAATGTATTGGATATTATTTGTATGAAAAAAATGATGTTATCATTTGAAAAATAATAGTTAATATTGCCACAGCTAGGATACATCTTAGTACAAAACTGGTATTGGGAAATATGGTCTTGTAATACACGTTATATACATTTGTCGTTTACCATAAATCAGTATCTGTAAATGAAAATATGCAAAATTTAAGCACAATAAAAAAGATGAACATGTTTAAAAATCAGTTTGGGTATATATTTAAATGTCGAGCAAAGCGATTTATTGCGAATCAGAATAATAAAACTTGTATTTTTAAACTAGGTCCCACTTTTAAGTGACCAAGTTATCAAACCAGGATATGGATTTTTTCGACAGGATTTTTTATGATACTTCTAAATCATGTTTGAATAAATGATGTAAGCTTACAAGAAATTATAAAATGGACGTTTGAATTTTTATTATTTATATTTAATACAAAAAAATTGTTAAAAATACCTATTTAAAATTTAAAATCCTTTAATTCAATCTATTTGATGCGTAATAATATATAGTGGGTAAATACGATATGAACTCGAAAAGCCTTACTTTATATCATTCAAATATTTTTTTAGGTTTACTTTTATTTATATGACATTGACGGGACGAATTTATTTTTCGAACTTATATCGTATTACGGCGGGCAACTATAATATAAATCATGTACTTACTTTCAGTCGGTATTTACTTTTGATCTTGGACTCACCTGAAGGTATAAAACATTTTAAAGAGTGGTCTATCTCTATGTTGACTCCAGTTAAACAGCCAGCTTTGTGCAGTTCACATCTATTATCGTACAACTGTCCGTCCGTACCGCACACTCGGCGTTTGGCTTGGCCGCATTTTCTTACGCATATGCAACGGGCAACACCACCTAGTGCCACACATTCCTCACCCCGGCCACAGTAATGCACGAGACAAGGATCTGCAAAAAAAAAAAAAAAAAAAAAAGAGGAAAAATAATTAATAAAACACGTCAAAGGTCGAGAATCACGAACAGCTGACGAGGAAATGGTAGCAATCATTTTCGTTTTTATTTATTTATTTATTTATTTATTTTTTTTTGCGATTCGGAGACGCGATAAATCGAATATCATTATAGGCCCCTTCAAATGTACGTTAACTTATCTTGATGAATCGCATATTCAGCACCCTCTATTCGATTTATCGTGACTTAACTTGACTCTACTGCATACAATACCGGTCGATCAAAATTAAAAGCTTTGTAATAATATAAGATACGCGTGGGGCATAAACTGTAAGTACTAATAGGCTGTTAATCAAACAATTATTTGTAGGTTTGTTTATTAGATTTTAAAAAAAAAAGAATAAAAAAATGATTACCTAATTTTGTTCAATCGTATATCATATTAGATATTATATGCAAGAATATTGTCTTTCAATTAAAGTCACAACATTTCGATTGAGATAATTATATTACATTAATAAATAAATAAATAAATGTAAAACACCGACAAAATAATTAATAGTAGAAAGAATTAGAATTGCTTTTAATAAAATCTATTGAATTTTATAAATAATAAATATGGACACTTAAAAGGTATTTTAAATTAAATAAATAATTTTTGAACCAGTTGTTTACGATTATGGTGTATTATACTCTTAATTTTTTCTTATCTTGCAGACCCAACTAAGATTTTAATAAAGATGAATTTAATTGACTTTATTATATTATATACGTTGAGTACTTTGTAAACATATTTTTTTTTGTTTCTGAGTAGATATTAAATAAGTAATAAAAATCGTCAAATATTTTTTAAAGAGCAACATTAAATTTGTATAAAAGAATTAAGTTTCGAAATCCATAAAAAACCAATAATAATTTATTCATCACACTTTATATTCCAGAAACTATTGTTTGTTGAAATTTAAAGTCAAAGGATCAATTAATCTAATGGAGGATTCAAAATAAATTGTATATCTGTTGCGGACAAATCGAATTCGGAAACTTTGAAAAAGTTGACTTATAGATTTGTTTTATAACGCTATATAAAAAAAGTACTTTAGAATATAATATATTGTATGAGGTTTTTTTCTCCATAAGAGTTGAAATTGGTTTTCGAAAAAAAAAATTCAATTTATGTACGCATATATATCGGATATCACATTTATATGTAATATATGATATTCGAGGTAATATTTATGTCAGTGCATTTTTACGAGTAAACGAACGAGTGCATTACATGTTTGACATCACATCAACTATATGTATACCTATTAATATTTATAACTCAATTAGACATCGATCAAATATTTTGCGCTGTCGTGTTGCTACTATCAGACAAAAATATAAATTTAGTATTAAAAAACCCCTATACCGCGACGCGTTAAAAATCGGATAATAATCGCTTACGCAGCGCGTTTCTCGAAACGGGAGAGCGCAAACGTAAACAATAATAATTTCTGACGGAAAAAATGATTACAAAATTATATACATTTATCAGATTAGATTTTTGTACGTGCACAGAGCATAGTTCCAAGGAACGTGACCTCTGGCGTTACTCTGAGGATAATATTACATTTTCTTTATCATCCAATAATAATAATACAATGTAAACGTTGTCGTGGAAAGACGGAAGATATATATTCACCGTTTTCGGATATAATGCGATCCTATTCAAGATGTACGATGGTGTGCGCGTTTCAAAAACCAACCGAATCGACGGGATGCGTGATGGCGGCGTACCATCGTGTAATAACAGTAATATTGCTTAAGAATATTAAAAGCGAATTTCACACGTTCTTTGGAAACGTGGTAAACTTCATTATCTCGATCCGACGACGAGAGTTCGGTTGCAGCACCGGAATTCCATATAATATAATCGTAAATACACGACACGTACCTGTACACACACACGCACACATGCACACACACACCATAATATACCCACCTACGAATACCCCTACATGTCGAGTATAATACTACAAGCAATTTATTTTTTCGTTCCAATGCATACACATATGCCACACCACCACTACACGCAATATTAATATGACCGTTCATTTTTTTATAATCATGCATACATACCATGTGGACCGTTATTATTATCGTTTTTCGTAATAATTAGAGGCGAAAAACAGTGTTTTATCATACTGTAAAGTAATAAAATAATATATAATATTAATAAATGTAATTTAGTAATGATTGCGGTTTAGTCGTTTCACCACACTCGATTACAATTATTCATAAACAGTTCGTTCTCACGTTTAAATATTTATTTTAGGTCATGTAAATTTGTTTTTACCTAGCCATAATCGATTAATAAATGTAGGCAAATTATACACACATACACACACACACACACAGAATACTCGTATAAGTATTTGAAGCAATATCCACATGAATTGTAGATTCAAAATGACGATCGCTCGTTTAACGGCAAATAATACACCACCGGATTTATCGAATCGCGTTTGGGTTGTTAAATAAGTAATAAATATCCATTAAAAAACCTCTGGGGTTATCCTCCTACAAACCATCTCTAACGTCATTAATGGGTGGAACAGGATGTAAAAATGTACGAGAAAAAAAGATTACCAAATTAATTGATATTATTGACTGTTATTATAGAATATATATTTTTTTATATGAATAACAATACTTTATTATATATATAGATGTTTTTATTTCTTTGAAATAATATATAGGCACGTATAAAAATGACAATATGCATTCATTAAATCCTAATTATAATAGGGAATAATAATAATAATAATAATAATAATAATAATGAAAAAAAAGGTAAACATCGAACGAATGGTGCTCGGTTTTGCATGATAATAATATATATTGTGTGTATAATACACTGGGTAGGACGGGTAGGTACGAACTACATAATATTAGACGCACATTGTATTGATTCTACGGAATGGCTTATTTTCCCGGGCAATATTAATAAATGAGAAAATTGAATGATTATTGATTTCTCGTTTTATGTATGTAAAAAAAAAAAAAAGTCTCGGTAGTTCGTCAGAATCGTGATGCACGTATATTATGTATACGCACGACTCGCCCTCAACGATCGAGTTAAACTTTTGTTAGACCATATATTACTGTCGTGGACTGTCCACAATACATATATAATATAGAGTAGCTAGATAAATATATTATAAAATAAGGCGTTAGGCGGTCATGAGTTCGAACGAAAATCGAAAAGAATCCTGCAAAAAGACTACATTATACCCGATTCTGTCGGTTATTTAGTTCTTTTCATATATGTTATGTGCACATGGATGATAATAGTTCATCAAGTAGTTTTTTTTTCTATTAAAATATTTCTAACTTTTCACCCCGAAGTTTTACAATATTAATTAAATGATATATTATGTTAAAATAATTACTCTTGTACGTCAAGTATTTAAACTCGATTGCTTTGTTACTTTTTCCAACGCGTCACAAGTGATGTGTGAACATCTGAAATCTAGTGGTTATTATAGGAATAATAAAGATTCATGGAATGTAATTTGGTTTAAAACGTGTAAAAATAATTCTTGCCCATTACCGGCGCCGACCGGCCTCACCAAAAAAGCAGATATAAAAAAATTACAAAGGAAACAAGTATTAATTTACGTATTGGATACGTATTGCATCGTTATATTTTATACTAAACATATTATTATATTTGTATGCACCACCGGATGTTTATATATTATGTACGTGTTAAGTGTTGCAATTTGCGGGCGTTTACACCGTATATACGCACGTGTAATAATAATAATATTAATAATAATAAAATAAAAAACAAAACGCGCCGTAAAGGGGAAAATACTCTCGCGAAAGTTCTTCTATCCCATCGCGGTCGGTTCCCACTCGAGACGTGGCCTCAGAAAATCGTTCGCTATAAATATAATATCTACATTCTATATAATATGTACGTAATATATACGTCACCGGTTCAACACCGTTTTAACAAAATAGTGCGCCGCGTCCGTGCCATTGTATCGATTACCGCGCTCACGCCGCTCAGTCCATCGATAGAACTCTTCGCCACCGCCACCAACAACTTTGCGAGACGCCCCCCCCCCCTCTCACCACCAAAATCGTGGTCAGATCACCATCTACACAACCGCCATCATTTATGACGGGCGACAACCCCCAGCGCACACTCGCTGCAAATTAAATTACCGCGCAACATTTATAAATAAATTATATACTTAAATAATAGTTTGAAGGTCGACACGGCACCGGCCAGTGCTGTCAGCCGTAAAATATAATATCAGTATAATATTATGACGTATTCATAAACGAGTTGAATGAAATTTTATTATTATATTACTATATTGTGTAACGCAATCGCTGGTTGAAATAAATGGCACTGCGGTGAGTTATGAATGTAATTTTCAAATCAATGCTTTTACTTTTATTCGAGATAATATTATACTCGGCTTCGATACGACATCATGTATTTCTACGAATTTTCGCTGATTAAATAAAAAGTTACACTCCAAGAATCCAAGAGTGTGTTTGCGCGGAACGTACAGTGTAATAATTTAATTCCATTTTTGTTCTCCAGTTAGTTTAGAAAAAGTCCATAAATTAATTTTAATACATCTCTCGCGGTATAAGATTCCATTAACTATTATAGACCCGAGGTCTTCAACCTTTTTTTTTCAATGGGCCAAATCTGAAATTTGCTTGTGAATCGCAAGCCAAAATTGGTTGAAAATGCATAGATAGTAAATTTTCTTGAGGATGGATAAAAATTATTTTCTGACCATTTTATATTGTCTTTTGATATAGTTATAGAAAACAACACCCGAAGAAACAAATGTAGTCAAATATTTATAACTTAATGAATATTTTTTTTTTAAACAGGAAATTATTAAAATATTTTCAAAACGTAAGTTTGCTTAGCGGGCCATAGGTTGGAGACCTCTTGTATAGACAGTATATAGATACGCACTTCGATTCGTTAACAACGCCAGACGGTGTCAATTTTGTACCTACGTATACACATACATTATACAATATATAATATGTAGTATTGATGGCGTTGATTTGATTAATATAGATTTCGAACGAAACGAGAAACTTATGAATTATTCTTACAAAGATGTCTGTAATTAATATATTTCCAAATGGTTAAAGTATGTAGGTACTAATTTTCATGCAACATCTACACAAATGATATTCTTTAAATGTGTAATTTTTAAATTTTTGAAAAGACAGAAAAACAACAAAAAAACAATTTAGTTTTGTATGCTTATAACCTTTTTTAACCTAAATGAAAACCGGACTTATTTCTAAACCAAATCAAACTATAGGGAAAATATAAAATATCTTGAAAATTACAATTAACTATTTTTTAATGATATATTTTGTAATCTATAAAAATATTAGGCACACTAAAATTGGCTACAAATGGATTTTCGATTAAAATATCACATGGTTATAAGTTATAACACTTAAATACATCCTCTGCAATAAAGAACACGATTACACCAAACTTCAATATCTTACCGAAAAGATTTTCTTAACAACTATTGTTTTGTGATTAGTGAAATTGACTACGATTTAGTTTTCAGAAGCATAACTATCTTATACCGGACTAATGGAGTATTAATTATTATAACTTATAATATTGTTTCAAATTTAGATCACGGAGAAGGATAATTTAAATATATATATATATATATATAATATCACATTTCTTCGATTTAAACTTCAAATAATTACTATATTAATAAATCATTAGTTTGATATTAGAGTGTATATATTATATATAAAATTAATGAGAATCAAAACGTGCAGTGTGTTTGGAAAATGTTTTATCTAAAAGATAAAAACCACTGATAGGATAGAGGTAGGAAAAGATAATATTTTAAAAAATTATGTAAGAAAAAAAATAAAGTGAAGAAAAAATCATTGCTAACGGTGTTTCAAACAACTAAAATAAAAAAAATTAATTCTGATTCAATACGTTTGAAGAAATGAATTATTGTTACTGACAGTAAGATCGATAAAATATATTTAACCATGTATACAAGTATATTATATTAATTATATAATATATATATACAGGGAAATAGCGTGATGCAATGTTTTCAATTCAAACATTATTGATAAGGATCACATGATACTGAGTGAAATTTAAAACCTATTTACGTTTTAACAACGAAGGACTTTTAAGGATATTTATGGTAGTTAGCTAATCTGAATTTTTTTCTCCCTCAAATCGTCTATCTTAATAGGTTATAAGATTTTTAATTTTCTTCTGCAGGGTGTATCATTTAATATTATGCACACAAGTGGTTGAAAATACTAAAACCAAGAGCCATATTTAAATATAAGTGGTTATTGTCAACAAATATCATGGGAGGATCCATTTTTCATTATAGTGACAATTTATCGAATTGCTTAGTAAAATCATTATATATCAAATTAAACTATATTAATACGCATAATTTAATGATAAAAACAGTATTAAGTGACAATAATAAAATAGGCAATATACAAATAATAATAATTTCAAGATAAATAATGATTTTTAAAGTATATTATTCTATTTCATTATGGATAATACCTTTATTTTAAATGAATTATTTATTTTAGAATAAACATAGCAACTTTTTAGAGTGTTTAGGATTAAATTGGATACTTTCCATAAGTATCTTTGTCCCGTGTTCGCAAAACGTAAAAATGTTCTCGATCCTAATCGGTAACACGAGATTGCATTCTCATGGTTTGAATGGAAACCACTGAAACACTCTATATATGAATTACTTGGGCTATCCAATCGCTTTTATTGTTCATGGGTTGGTTTGATAGTAGTAAAGGTTCGTAAGTGTGGGTGGTAGTAAAAATGTTCGACCACGAAAGGATATATTTATAATATAACTGCGAGGATAGGTTCTGAATTAAACGTTTTGTCCGAGGTTGTGAAATTTAGGACAAGGGGAGGGCCGCGTGTCGCCAGCGGCAGCACGAACGGTGGCGGGCTTTCATCGTTTATCAACCAGCTGCGCCAAAGGGCCTATTGTAGCACTTATCTGGTCGTTTTTCTTGCTTGAATTAATTCCATGCGCCTTGCGCTGCGATAAACTGAAGGTAGGAAAAGATAAAAATGGAATAAAAGCAACAAAGTTTTTTTTACTTTTTTTTTTAGCGCAAACGTCCCCTCGCGTTTTATTTAAGGCTTATATCTAGAGTGGCGTGGGCGAGCGACAACCGTGTAAAATTACCCGTCTAGAGCGCATTATTCTAGAGACTTCTTTTTCTAAGATATGTATTCAACGGAAGGCTAGTTACTCTCTCTCTCTCTTTCTCTCTCTCTCTCTCTCTCTCTCGGTATCCCGTACGTAGGTAGATATACACACTACATAATACGGTCGTTATGTGCTTCCCCAAAGATTTATCGCGGCGCACGTGGCTGAAATAAAAGCGAATTTTTCGGTGTTTTGTTATTTTAATTATAAGTGGGTTTTGACGGCGCGAAAGTGCGGCTATAAAAACCGGAAAGTATATATTACTATGTACGATGTGCTATTACCGTACAAGAACAGTGACCCTAACTGATATTAATTATTATACTATCAAAAATTATCACCTATATTATTTTCCCTTTATTTTTTTTTTCGTACTCATTATCTTATACGTTTGCGTTTATTTGTACACATTGATGACTTGTAAACAACTATATCCAATGGATACGTCAGACGGTACAGGTGATTCGAACCGCAGCTATGCAATTTTCACTCTATTTTTACACGCTAAACATGCGCATATTCGATGTGCGAACCAGAGGTATTAAGGAGGATATTACGAGACCAACAATGATTTAGTAGCCATGACTACTGTAGCGAGTATTGACTGACGTGACGTGACTAGACAGCATATAGAGTTGTTACACGCACGCCGCCGTATAGTAGACGCCGACCTCTGTAATTCGTAATAGTATTACGGTATATTGAAGCCAGTGCCGACGGTACACAATACACAATATACGTAATAATAATATTAACAGTGTGTATAAATATTAAATACGCTATACTGCGACTGTGCATGCGCGTACGGAAAGTTGCTGTCATACACAACTCTTGCGGGGGGAAAATAAATTATGAATAATTTCGATCCATGTAAATACGTACCTAGTAAATAAATAAATACACATCAAAAATAAGGAAAACGTAGTCGAACACGAGAACGTTATATTATAGTTTATAAATATTGAGTATACCTACGTAAAATTATGTTTATGTATACATACATATATATATATATATATATATATACAATAGTGAATTTTTCACGTCATACTGCACTTGATTCCTCGGTCCATTAGCGAGAGGTTTTATTTTTATAATTTAAAATCATTACCGACATTACCTGGCACAACATCGAATACCGAACCGCTGTTTAATTATTTGTAATCAATATTTTACTTTATACGTACCTATTTTAAATAATCAATCATTCTGCTGCAGTTTTGACGTTCGAATTTTTTACAGATATAATATTATATTGTACCACAGCAAATGAAATTCAAAATAGGCGTTGTTAAACTTGAATGGCATTTTTTTTCTTATTAAAAGAATATTGTTACGGTATACATGAAATAATTATTACAATGAAAAAATAGCAAAAATAAAATGAAAAAATATGATGAATTCGAAAAACACACTTACTGACCGAGTGAAAACGAGTGTTTTGCAAAAGTTTTTTCAAAAGAAGATCACCTTGTGTGTTATATTTTATTCCAAAATGGTGTTAATACAATATTACTGAATAACAAGATCTTGTGTCCCAACAATCATTGCATATTTCGGGTGAAAAATGTGCTTATAATTTCCGTAGAAACGAATACACCCAATTAGTGATGATAATAACTATTAAATTAATTTTAGTAAATTAAATGTCTATTAAGCATTGCAGTGACGAAAACGAGAAAATAATTAAAACGGTAAAATAGAATAAGTGGGAAAATGTGGGTTTAATAGCTATTTGTTTTTGAGGAAATAGATGATTTATAATGTATATTATAATTAATGAAATATATATGGATATAAATTATACAGAAAAATAATACTGTATAAAAATCAGTGTCAACTCCAGTTAGAATGAATGAAAATATATCATGATTAGAAAAGTATTTAGTTTAAAAATGCAAGGCTTTCTATAAAATACACGCACATAACGATGTCGAGTGACTAAAGCTCGTGTAAGCATTTGGACATAAGGTTAATTGCAAGTTGTATCCAGGAGTTATTTATTAATTTATAGTAAAAGGACTGTGCCGTAGGTAAACATATATTGTATAAATTTTATTGTGTTATAGTATTATTATACGTATTATTTTTATTGCATGTCTGCATGTCTACAGGCTACAACTTTCAACGTCCTAACTTAACGTTTTTTATTGTTCGAAACACTGTAGTAATTTACTGTATAAACTATAAGTATGTTTATTCGTCATTTAAATTATATTTTTACAAGAACAGTGTACACAATAGCACAAAAACACACAGATACACATGTGATACACATGCACATACATACATACACATTTATACCAATAGGCAATAGTATAGTATATAATATAACACAATACAACGTTAAAGTAAATTGAAAAAAAATAACTATGAAGTAAAAATATTTCTTACAGGAAATATCTAGTAGGTGTATACTAAAGTTATTTAGGTAGTAAACTTGTAGTATATTATGATTGTAATAATATTATAACGTCTAAAGCCTAAAACTGTATACATTATGCACGTGCAAAAGTTATATTATAATTTTTCCTGATAAATTATAGATTACTCATCATATTTTGACCTTTACCAAATGTGAAGAATTACTATTATTTGATCTATTGACAAGTGGGAAAACTATATTATCACCACTATAATATGAAATGGGACTTAAGGTTTTATTATTTTCAGTATTAATCTTCATGATAATGATATATTTAGTTTGTTTATTATTCAATTTTTTCTTGTTTTAAATGCATTTAAAACAAAAATGAAATTCGTATTTTCAGTGACCTGTGCAAAGTATTATATCCAAATAATTAGTCTTAATCATTCCATTATACGCTCACTCTTCACATCTTCTCTTTAAACTAATTTAAACTCTTTAAACTATTTTAACGAATGCCTGTTTTTATACCATGTGTTTTTAGTCATGTAATGTTATATTTTGATATAATTAATTAATTGTATGCACCTTAACACGATTACATACCCTAAATGTTTGAGGTTAAATTTTATTCACAATAAAATATTTTTTTCGACAACAATGTGTGCATACCTATATTATACAAATATTTTATTATACGAGTAGTTTTATATATGGTACATCATACGGTTATGGTATAAAAAGTTTTTATTAAAAACTTAAAACATAAAATACAACACACTGACGTAGGTGGAGCCCATCCACATGCACGATGGTCATTCTTACACAACAGCAATTAAAAAATAATTTAAACAAACTTATACGGAATAAAGAAAAACTCGAAAGGGTTAAGTGTAACACATGAATGAAAACACTCCACATATTAATGTTGGACGTATGTGCGAATTTTTTTTTACTTTATCATAATATTAATAGACTAGGTACATAAAGTTTCAGTGACAGCCAGTTGTTTGTTCTTGACAAGTTATGAAGATATGTAAAATGCGATATCGATGAAATGTATCTAGGAGTGCATAATATCTGGAAAGCATAAAACAGGGTTTTTAATTTTTAAATCCCTAAATATAGACAAAATAAAATTGGAACGTAATAATTTGGAAGGTGAATAATAAAAAAAAATTTAAATCTTGGTTCGCACCGTTTAGATATTTACGGTGATCCATAGATTCTTTTTTAATCTGACTTAAAATATAATATACTTATTTGTTCTTTGCAATGAGTGTAATCCGTTTTCAATAGACTATTACTACATAATTATAATCTAATACGAAGCAAATATTTCTGAATGTTAAATGTTAATCATAATTACGAATAATGAAACATTAATTTTTTATGTTATACAAACGATGAAGTTAATAGTTATAGCAAACGTGTAGAAAATCTGTTGCCGAGTAACAGAAAAATAACATATTACTAAGTGTCCGTACAAACAATATTCATACAAATATAAACACGATTCTCCAATTCAACCAAAATTGTACCTCATTTAAATTCCAAACAGGTATAATATTCCTATGTGTCATAGCAGTACACACTGGGATCAATAAAATTAAATAAACTTCTAACGTTATAATATTACATACATATAGAACAGGTACTTACACCCTCGAGTGTACATTTTGAAATACAATATAATACTATAAACTTTGGTAAGGAAAAAAAAACTAAAAAGTTTCATTTCAATCACTGAAATACTAAATAAATAAATAATACTCTTTAAGAAATCTGAATGAAGAGAGTAAAATATATTACTTTTTAAAGCCGTTCGAATATTGATGAATTTTTCCAGACTATTATTAGTTGAAAATGTCTTTTGATTGATTTTTCGCAGTTGTTTTTGGTCCAAATCTACATTTTGTTAAACTCAAATAGCTAAATGAATCAATTGAAAATATCATTATTATACATTGTTCTCTGCTGGAGCATAAACCAAAGATTCTTAAACACATTCAAAGCGTATAAATATAATTTATACTGTATAACAGCTGCATGATATAATATGGTTTTGTCAAATATATACTTAAGCTAACCAAAATGTCATTATTAAAAGTAAAGAAAAAAATATTTTAGAAGGAAGTATTAGGATAAAAGTTAAAAGTGATTTGTTGATATTATTTTTAATTTTTTATTCAAATCAAATATATTTTAACAAAATAATTTATTTAATTAAAATAATTAATATTTTATAAAGCTACGTAACCAGTTATAACACAATAATATTTACCAACAAACTTATGGCTTTGTGATTGGTTATAGACTATAGTGACCACGGTAGTCGATTTTTTTTACATGGCTGATTTTAATGCTTATTATGCATAGAAGTTAATGATAGTTGAAAGTTTTAAAAAAAATAAAAAAAATATTACCTTATAATTATTATAGTTATCATAATTCTTAATATTTGTAATTATATATTCAAAACTTTTAAAAATCCCATTTGCTTAATAAAAGACTTTGACATTCATCGGTATTCACTACTGATATAAAACCTTTTTCTTGGTCATTATTCTAGTAATATATATTTTTGTTTTTATACAATTTATTAAAAAAATATACAATCTGTAATTTATTAATTTACAATAGGCGTATGCGATGGTGATATTATAATATGGCTTAAATAATGTGGGTTAAGGAACACATCGGAAGCACTTTAGGTTAGAGTGTTTTATTTTTTTTAAACTTTAATTTTATCAAGTTAAAAAGGGAAACAAAGATTTCAATAATAAAAAGAGGAAAATTGATGTGTTGTGGTGTGAGAAAATAACGTAGTTATTGAGTGCGGTTATTTAAGGTGAGTTTTTTGATATAGGTATGGGTTGCTCAAGTTAATCAGTGGCGTATAAAATTACCGTTGTTTATTCAAAATAAATTATTTATTCTTATCTAGGGTAACAAACGTTTTGAGTGGTCGGGAGATTTAATAATATTTAATAATTTTGAACATATCTCACTTCGAAATGAAATTGAACGACCTGGTTTCATCGCAGTTGTAATATTTTATAAGAGAACCACAATGTGCATGACGCTATGACTTGGTAAGAATTCATTTAAAGGTGTGATAATTACATTGAAATATACTTAAAAATGTTTAATATTCAAACTACTAAATTAAAAAGTGTGAAAAAGAATTTATAAATAAAAATACAAATAATTAAGAATAAATTAACATTTCAGTTCTGTGATCAAAAAACTTTCATAAATTAGCGAAAATTGGCGAACTTGACTTAGTTGGAATATTAAATAACTGAATAAATGAGATAATTATGAATAAAATACTGGTTTCTTATAATATTTATGTATTTATTTATTGAACGATCAACGGGTAAAAACTCTTAATAAAATATAAGAATACGAATAAAAAAAAAACAACCACCACAATACGAATAAATACATATAAGAGTATTAAAAATTTAAATGTACAAAACAAAAGAATATATTCAAATCATAATTTATTAGGTTTTTTCAGAAATAATATAGTATTTATTTTAAAAATATTATTACATGTAGAGTTAAAAAAGTTAAGCGAATAGAATATTTTATTGGCTAATCGAAGAGCTCTAGGAATATAAGAATTCGCACCATAACTGTCCTATAATTTGGAATACAAATTTATCTTAATTTCATGTATATAGTAAATGAATCCGAAGTACTATTATTGCGAATAATTCAGAATAAAGAACGTAACCATTAAGAATATTAAAAATAAATATTATATCAGCCAAATCACGTCTTAAGGAGAGAAAATCATGACCAAATGTATTTTGTAATTTATTTAATGGAGTCTCTAGAGCAGTGGTTCTTAACTGTTTTTGAAAGATGAAAAATTTAACATTTTATAAGATTTTTGCGGAATACAGCCGAAAAAAATATGCTTATATAGCACATTCAGCCGATGTAGGATATTGCTACTCTCGTCTTTTCTTCTATTCTTGTCAACCGTTCTCGTTTCATTGTCTTGATATTCGTCAATATTGAAGTTCCAAGCTCACACAAGTATGTTGTTGAAAATTAAAATACAATTTTCATTGCTTTTTCAGAAATTGTTTTAAACTCGGTTTGAATAGAAATCTGAAATTCTCCAACTGTTATTTCAGGAAATTTCATTTTGAGTATTGAGTGTTCAATCTATTGATAGCGTAATGAATTCTTTTTCTAATAATGTATATTAATAATTTGATGAATTGTCAGCAGAACATTGATTCCGTATTCAATTAATATTTTTCAATATTCAATGCAGAATTTGGTAATTTTTTCTTCTAATAATTCTTAATGTTGTATCATAGTAGGAATTATTTTATTGTTATTTCAAACTGAACGAAACATGTTCACCGTGATTTTTTTTTTTAATTATTTTATCACTGGACACCCTCTTCTATCACGACATCACGCCTTGTACAAAATAAAAAAATCGTCAAAATTACCTATTGTAAATACTAAATTACAGATTGTATATTTTATCTTTTTTAATAAAAAAAAATTTATACAAATTCTTCAAAAAGATTTTTTGTTTTTTAGATGTTAATAATTTATCCGTGAATGTAAGAATATTTTCGTTTTTACCTTGCATACCAGAATTTACGCCATTTAAAGAATGGAAGATATGAGCTAAATATGTTATTTGAGTACACAAAATATCGTCTATATGAAATTATATAAAATATAAATATATTATTATCTTCATTTTCAAAAAACGTTTAAGTTCATTCTTAAGTTTCAAAATTCGATTTAGAACTTAACCCCTCGAAAGCCATCTTATTTCACAGTCTAAAAGTATAGATACGTGCTAAACTTCCATATTAACTTATACAGTTTTTTATGTACGATTGTTACGATCTCAAATTTTTGTAGTTAACCTTACTTATAATTTGATATAAGGACCATTATTATAATACCATAATTTGATATGTTTTTTGCAATATAAAAATTGATTAATTATTTTGTTTCCACCAATGAAATTTCCTTTTCTATAGACTAAATTTCTGTATTATATTTATTTTTAAAAAATGTATTTGGAACATTATCAGGTTCAGTATAATAAGTAGACACATTTTGAGACCAAATAAGTGAGCCAAATTTAAAGTTAGATCTTACTAACGAAGTGTAAAATATTTTTAGACATAGAAAATTTCCAAGATCTTTTTACTTCTATTCATGAAATATAATATTTTACCTGATTTATTCTGGATCATTTTATAGTTGTTATTTTTCTTTTTTAAATTTAAGCAGTTAATAAAACAATCCTCAAGAACGATGGATAATGAATTTTTAATAAAGTGTAGTTAGTATTAGAATTCATTTAAATTGAAATCGTCCAAATTTTATAGAATTATTTATTTCTAATATAGATGTATATGAATATCTGATATATATACATATGAATATGTATCATAAAAATGTGAAATATAGAATTATTTGAGTCCTAAAATTAAAAAAAACTATTTTAATATATTCATTTATACTCGTAAAAAAACCTATAAACTATTCAGTTTATCAATTTATTGTTTGGTAGTTAAATTATAATTTTTTTTCGGGATGCACTAAAAGTAGAATGTAAATTATAATTTAAAAAGTGTACGTGTCATTTAAAATATTCTGGCATATCACAGACGTGACGCGCCTGTTATAGGTTCACAGCACCTACCCTGCTATAGATTATACAATATAATATTGTAGGGCTAACGTGGCAATTGTACATAAAATAATTTCGCAGTTTCACTTCACGAAAAAAAAAAAAATCGAATTAGATCTCAGAATATTTTAAAATAAAAATTGTGTATTAATAAAGAGCTTATGAAGGATACGATAAAGCTAATGAATATAATAAAAGTAGGTCAATCAAGTATAAAGCAGTAAGTCAATGAAATACATTTTTGAAATTGTTGGTTATAAAATTACTAAAAGTAATAATATGATATTAGGTATATAATATTATTTGACGAATTTATTTTATTCATAGTTTCCATTACGTAAATTAAACTGAAAAATTTCAACTATGTATATGCTATGCTTAAAATGATTTTTAATATTCAATTTTCTACAAACCACAAACTTGTATTAGTTGTACAGGCACGGAAAACAAGTTTTATTAGTTTTATTTTTGAACTAAGTATGTAGGTATGATATTACCATAATTATAATAAAACATAAAATATGAAACTAAACTAAACTAATTGCATTTAACAAATAAAATACTAATAAACATTTACATAAAATATTGATTGAGAATCGAACTATGGATATTGGATATGATGAATAGAGTATATAATTTAGTCGTTTGCAGACATTTGATTGGTTTTTTTTTTTTTTGGAACTACAATTAGAGGAATTCAAACTCAAAGAACCGTTGTGATTGAAATTTATTACTAATAACAAATTATATCAATTGGTCATAGGACGCGTTTTGTGAAATAATAATTATATTTATTGATGGCTATTTGTCATAAAAACACTTCAGAATTAAGCGTTTTAAAAAATGTTTATAAAATGTATCATACATCATAAATGTATCATAATAATTATGAATACTACTGTCAAAAATAAAAACAAACCGTATTTTTTTCAGGTAAGGATTTTATAAATAGATTAAAGTATTTTTAATTGAATTATTAAATGTTGTTAAATTTTTGGTTTATTGATTTATTTGACAACCCGGAAAGGTAAATAGATAAATTTATCTTATAATATACACATATATAGCAAGTAAATATTAAAATTTTATTTTGATATATTTAATAATACACACCAATGTCAAACTGAATCACATTTACAGGGTGTAAATACACGTCTTATGAGAATTCTAAGAAAGCTACTAACTGTCGAATCCCACTCAACAAAGCTCGTCACTTGGATAATAAAATATTCGTGAATAAATAAAGCTATTGATGTAAGTATGAACGGTTTGGCAAACTTTTTTGAATAATGAAAGAATGATCGGAAAAAAGGAGTAGAAACGCATTTGAAATAAAAGTAATTTTACATTGTAAATAATGAAAACTCAAAGAGTAGATAGTTATTTACTATACATCGTTTTTTAAAAGTCCTTAGAAAGACTTATTAAATTAGGAATAATACTATGAATTTAGTATTAAATTACACGAATTATTGAACATGAACGAACTTTATCAGCATTAAACGTATTTAAAATATCTGTTTAGACGTGATATAAATAATCATACTTCTACGACCCTTTGGAATTCAAATAAATAATGGATGAAGGAATGACAATAAAAAATGGGAAAAGGAAAAGCTAATCGAAGGCAAAAAAATAAATAATGTTTGAATATAATATGTCATTTTAAATCTCGATTCAACAACTTAAAAATTCCTATTGATTAAACTTCTGTATGACTTGGACAACATTTTATCCCTATCATCCACAAAATAATGGATGGAAATAAAGGGGGAAAAAAAAATGTTCAAGCAACGGTTTTAATTGTGCGACGCAACATTTTACACACACTTGAAATTTCAACTAATTACTGTAAAAATCGAATTAAAAGTGCGTGTGATGTTTGCATTCAAATCCATGAAAACAGGATATATTATTTTTAATAATTAGTATTTTATCACAATGTTAGTTTTAATTTTAAAATATTACACATCAATAATTATAAACACCAAAAACACTAAGTTACAAAAAAAACCATTCATATTCTATAATACATTTATATATAGAAAATTTCCATTATTCTATATTCTGCTACTCTATTTATTCTGAATTTTCATTATTTGACTATAGTAAAATAAATACCTTCAACACTATTTAATACTATTTAATTACGCATTATTTTCAAGAATTGTATTCGTACAACATCTCGAATTGACACATTTTTTATTCATTTTATTTAAGAATATTCACTCAACGCTCAACTTATTTTATATTCAAAATGAAATGAAGCAAAGTAATCTCAATAAATTTTAAAATAAGAGTTTTTTTTTATAATATAATTTTAATATAAGATACATGAGTAGGTATCAATAACTTATAGAATGTTAGATGTAGGAAGTAAGAACTACTTCATATAGCTTTAAAAACAATTGTATACCACTTTTTCTTTCCAACTTAATTATTTTTGGAATTTCCAAGTAACATATAAAAGGTTTTTGAAAAATTTTCTGAAATTATGAATACCAACAATAAGTAAAATCAATTTTTGATCAATATTAATCGCAAGACTACGATTCAGGAAATATTTTCAATGGATATTACTTATTTATTTTAACGAATTATATGTTAACAAAATATTATTTTTAACAAATCTTGTATAGACTTTTATTTTTCGATTTTATTTTTTTAATTTAAAGTATTTCAATTTTATTGATTTTCATCAAACATAACATTTGAAATACTGTTTTTATGTAATTCTCGGAGCTAAAATTTAATAAGACTTTCGTAAATATTACATGGATTAACATTTATACAATTAATTATAATTATCAATGTATGTAATATTTATTTCTTTATATGTATGACTTATACCATATTTTTTCCGCATCAATTGCGTTTAGTTACGTTGAACATCTCTTGGTACTGTGTTAAAATACTTGGTCTAAAATGTTTGTTTTGTTTAAACGACTTTTCGTGGCTAAATGGTGGGTTCTTAATGCGATAAATATTAATTTGAATACACCATAATGTTACATGACTGATGTTTTGTTAGAGCTATACGGTTGCAACAATACTATTATCACGATCCGCATAGTATTTATTTTATCAGTTGTTGCGTGTTCGTATTTCCATTCCAATAACAATATCCGCATAAAGCTTTCAGGCGTCAATATAATAGAATATGCATGGAATCATTTTAATTACAAAATGAAACTTAAACTTTTCACGTATATAATAATATGACAGCAGTATTACAAACGCAAAAATAAAAAAATTAATTGCTTTAACGATATTGTTGCTATCAGCAGTAGACAATGTATGTGATCTATGTGCTATATATAATTACAAAATATTATATTTCGCAACTCGGACACACGACGCAGAAATTGTTGTTTCGAGTGATATAATTATACCACGCTACATTATCATATTACCCCGAATAGCACACTATGATATAGGCTATTAACAATTATAAATATTAATTTATTTATTGTTTGTTTTTAATATTTTTTCATGAGTTTGCTGCTGTTTCGTTTCGTAGTATAATTGTTCTTATAATTATTGAATTAATTTAAATTCGTACGATTTCTTTATTAAAACTTTTAACCATGACTCAAAATTGTATCTGAACTTTCCGATAAGTTTGCTTGGGTGAAATATGATTTCTAATGATACCGAAAAAAGTTTTTTTGCATAAAATTTTAATTGCCATACATTTGTGTACACATGTTTTTCTTATTTTTTTACAGTTTTAATTATGCTGAAAACCTGTCTATGACAGCGATTCGACTTAATATTTTTCACGTTGAAACGATTATAAACTTACCGTACACAGTCTGGACAGATTTTAATATTGTTTATGTTAGAACAAATTGAAAATGTAATAGATATAAGAAATTTTAAAATATAACATTGGATAACATTTGATCATTAGCTATTATAGTCCCATAGAAACAAATATATTGTATTCATATTTGTACGAAGGTAATTACAAAACTATTGTCTATTATTATTTCTTGGACGTTTCTTCAATAAATGTTTCGTTTTCAGTTTTCTTTGCCAGCAATATGTATATATAAAGACATAATATAATCTTAAACGTTTCTATTGTGTAAAATATCCAGAGAGTTAAATTTCGTCTTGCCGTGAAATTTGTTTAGTGTAATGTTTCTCATAAGTCGTTAATTATTTGATTTATGTAATGAGTTCAGTATTTAGACCTTACGTTATTATTTATGCAGATTCCAACAAAAATATCATCCGTCGGTTGTTTAAAATTGTACGGCTAAATTATGTCACGTACATTTATAATGATAGTCTTAGATGTTGCACAATATGTAAAATATAGGGACTATATTCAAAAAATTACTTTGGGTTCTGTAATTAAGTTTGGGATTATTGTTATTTTTATAACTGTATATTGTGTTTTTTTAATTTTTTATTATCATTTATACTTAAGTGACATACAATAATTCTTTACATTTTTCTTTCTAAATTATATGTTAAAAGAATACTTTGAATTATAATCCAGGAAAATTAAATTAAAAGTTAATAATCAAACAATAACAAAATTTTTTCTTTGAAAAGTAATTCTACAGTCAACAAATAAGGGAAAAATAAGCTTTATTTCTTTTGTTTTTGAACGTTATAATTTTTGTATATTATAATAATATTCTTTATTTTTATTTCAAATAAATTAATATACAGTACTGACAGAATGTTTGAAAAGTTGAAAACTACAGAAGGATAAAAAAAAATGTTTTTTTTTTATTTCTTTTTATAATTTTAAACTTTTGCACTGCAGTAGCGTTGAAAACATGTTTTAACTTAAAACACGCCTATTTTGTATCTTGTTAAAATATTTCTACTATAAAAAGTTATAACTTAATAATCTGATATCTATGGTTATTATTACAATGACTTATACTCTAAATTGCTCTGGAGGAATCACTATTTTAGATTATAAATTAGTCCATCAATTTACATTTCCTATACTAATAGTAAATGTAAATTCTTGCTGCAGAAATTGTTGGTAGTTACCAACATTATATTATTATGTTTACATACATAACAACGAAAGCAGTACCTAAACATATTGATGTTATTAGTTCATAATTCGAATGTATGTTAACATCTCATGAAAAGTCATAAAAAGGTAGCACAATACGGACTAAGCATTACTATAAGCTAGAAATATATTACTCATTTTTATTTTTTTTATGAGAAGCCGTCAATTGTGACCATATAGTTTTTTGGTTTGTAGGTTTTTTTAGGTCGAGGAACTGTAGGAAATTAAACACGTGGGTAGTGTACGTATGTGTGAATGATGGACAACGGTGCTAGATTCGTGTGGCCACCCATCCAACTAATACTGTGTGCTAGCAGCACCGGACGCACTGAGAGTAACTGCGGAAGAACGTTCTGTCTCATCAAGCTTATTGATTCATTTTTGTTATCAACGGAAAAGAAACATAATATATAAAAAATAATTTCATTTAATATTAGAAAACCTTCACAACCTCACAACAATGAAAAAAGAAAAGAAATGTTTTCAAATAGCGGATTAGTTATTCTCAATTGATATTATAATTTATAATAACTACAGTTTTCAATTATAAATATTCGTGTATACCTGTATTTCATAGATTCTAGCTTACCAACAACATCAGCTTTGTGAAATATATATACGTACGTATTATGTGTATATAAGTATTAGCAAATAAAAAACACAACTATTATATGGTTTTGAAATGTGAGAGTTAATCTACACAGATTATGAAATTGGTCGAAATTAGTTTAAAATAAATACAGAAACCGGAAATAAACATTAGGGATAGAATCTTTTCTGTGTGATTACTAATTTATGTACAGAATTTTTAACACATCGATCCAGAAAATATGTGTGAGTTTGTGTATATAATATTATTGTTAAGTAAACTTACAACGGGACTAAAAAGTTTAGGAACTTCAAATCTCAAATGGGGATGACAATATAAATTATTTTGATATTTATTATGTGTTAAAATTCAACGGTTCCGCATATTATAACAGTAACAGTTAACACGAAGAGGTGTACGCAATAATATTTAATAGCTACGATAAAATAAAATTAAACTTTAATCGTTTGCTCGTTTACGGAGCAATAACGTGTTATATCATATTGCAACTATAGCTGATGTAATCAAAATTCTCTGAAATCTGTCCATACCAGCCAAACGAACGGACTGGTTCAACTTGCGTAGGGAAAAGGAGGTGCTCAAGTTATTAGTTTGTAGTGTTTTCCAAAGCGTAATGTTTTTGCCAAAGCGAGTTTACCATTACCGACGCACGGCGCATCATCTATGCAATTTAATAGCGTACACGCGTGCAGGATCAAAATATTTTGTAGCCGGTAAATAGTGATCCTCACACGGGTCCGGAACCGAATACACAGTGTATAGTCAATAGAACTTGGAATTTATTGCATTAAAAAGTTTGGGAAGTTAATTGCATTATTGTTGTAAAAATACCTGAATTGGACTTAAAATTAAAATTAACTTTATCTTACTAAAATAATAAAAAAAAAAACAAAATGTTCCAAGTTTCTCAATAAAGTGAAAAACGTACGTGAATTATTTTCTGAAATTGGTTTAAGAAGTATTGGTGTTCTACTGATTATGCTATGCGTTGGATTAATTACAATTAAAATTTAAAAGTATAAAACAATAAAAATGAAAACATTTAATATTACAAAATAATAGAAACACTAGTTTTTATTTATATTTCAGAAAACGGAAGGAAATTTTACTAACATTTCTAAAACTGTTTATTTAAACAATGTTTGTTAAATTTTATAATACAAATGTAAATGTGTGTAGGTACTTTCATTAAAAAGAAAAACTCAATTATGTGAACTATATTGAAAAATATTTTAAATTGTATTTAAAATTTTAATACGCAACATTGTAAAAAGATAATGAAATTGAATCAAATTTAAAACGCCAAAAATACAAAAAGTTGACCAAAAATGTTTAGATTCTAATTGATACTTGAGTGAAATGGAATAAAATCTTACACTAATTAAGGAAAGTAAGCCGAATAACAGCTAGAAAAAAATGTTACAAATTGAATAATTTTTAGTTACCAGCACACGGTTTCCGAATGCAATAGCCAATTTTACATTCTATTGCCATTTTCATGCAACGTATGCGGGAGAAATAGGAACAAATTAAGCACCGGCGTCAGCTGTTCTCTTTAGGAAATATTTTTTTTCCGCGATAAAATGTAATAATAACAACAAAATTGCTGCTCGCCTTGTCGAAACGATACCTAATAAATATTATTATTATTAAAAAGATGAACGGCAAAAAAGAATTGGGGGAAAAATGACTCTTCAAAGACGACGAGATTTTTTTTTTATCATACGACAATATAATGAAACGGAACGTAAATAGCCGCAACGGGCGACATCACTTGCAGTATTCACACGGGAGCGTATTACATTGGACGAACGTGAACGATCAAGTGTAGATTGGGGGGGGGGGGTAGAGTTTGGAGATCTCTGGAAAGGAATGAAGGTGAGAGCCGTTTATTATAATACGGGTCGGACCCTTTGTCGTAATAGGTATACCTACATGGACAACAGTGATAAGTAACTATATATGTAGACGACATGAGCGTTATATTTTAACCGAACATAATAACGCGAACGTGTTTGTTATATTTTTAGGGTGTGTACGGCAGCGCGTTTAGAAACCCGAACACAATACCTACGGGAAATTATTGCCAATAGGGTCCAAACACGCGTACCTGCATGCACGCAGAACGCATTCTGTGTGACTATCGCAAAAAATAGAATGCAAAACACGCGTTTTGTATATTTGTTATTGTGTTTTGGTATACGTTGATGAACGCGTGTACAATGTTCAAAAGCTAATATCGTGCTGCCGCATGCGAAATTCCAAAACCAATTAACTATTATTTTTAGATTCTGAATGAAGTGATGGAATCTATTGGTTTTACAATGATGTGTATTTTTATTTTTTTTTTTTTTTTTTATATTTGTGTCTGTCATCACGTTTTGGGGCAGTAAAAATGCTTTGATTTTCTTAAATAGCAACTTTTCTGAAAGGAAAGTGAATATATATGGTATTTGGGCAAGTCAAAGATCCAACTTTCTCAATACTTTTTAAAAAAATCGAAAAAAACGATAAAAAAATTACAAAAAAAAAAAAACGGGAAATTTTACGCAAAATCATGTTTTTACAAAATATATTTTTTTAAAATGCTCTAACTCAAAAACCAAAAACCGTAATAACTTGAAATTTTCACCAAATCTTTATATTGGCGTTTTCTATATATGGTTAAGTTTTCAAAGTATTTTGACATATTTATAGACAATTTAAATTTTTGTTTTTTAAAATTTTTTTTTTAACATCTACAAAATTTAATTGGCTGACCGAAAACTCTTGAAAATTTAATAAAAGGTTAGTTAAACTGATCGTATCTAAAAAATATCGGAGATAGCCTCACTCAAATTTTTTTTATAAGCCCATAAAGCTCAAATTTGTATAAAATGTGTCAAAATCACGATAATTTGCAAGTTATTTTGTAGATAAAAATTCATAAAATTTATTCTGTTTGTACTTAAGGTTCAAAATTTTAACACTAGGTTATCCATAAGCTAATCTTCAAAAATCTTTAAAAAAATTTCTACCGGACCAAAAGGAAAAAAAATTATGACCGTTTGAAATTCAAAGTTTTACGAAATTGCGTTATAATTCAATTTAAATATAAAATACTATATTATTATATACACATTTTAGACAAACAATTAACTCCGTTCAGAATCGTTCTTCGTATACAATAATATCTATCATTGCATTCAAATTTAACAAATCCATTGTAATAATGAGTGATAATAATATAAACGAGGTGCAATCCACCCCTAACTGTACAGCAAAACGAGGCCCATCCGTTTTTAATATAATAATATGGAGAAGAAAAATAAAGTTTTGTTGGCGCCCGACGACGACTATTCACGTTCTATACACGAACGGCGCGACGGTAAATAGCCTGGCGACGGAGCCAATGAATGTGATGACGTCGGACTAACACATAAGTATTTGTCTACAAACGTACGTACGTGTGTGTGTGTAGCTGTCGAGTCGGTCGAAAAGACATAGATACTCTCATTCACATGTTTTTAAACTATCGTCCGTCCGCTCGACAATCTTCCTTTCTCTCTCTCTCTCACACACACAAACGCACGCACACACACACACACACACACCACACACCCACGAATTCAACAATATAGCCCATAAGATCATATATAAGTGTTTGACATAAAGACGCTAAATTCTCTTTAACATATTCTTATGAATAAATATAAATGAATACCGTTTTTATAAACTTATTTTTGCGAGGAGCGTACGTTATCGTAATGTGATCGTATATTATGTGCACGATAATAAATTAACGTTGTATGTGATTTTGTATAATTATAATAAAATACATAATAATAGTTTCTATTTAGATACTTAGATACTTAGATTGTATTGTTAACGAGATTCGTTTTACGCAAACAAGTATTTTTGACTTAATAAGGTGTACCTACATATTATGTTGAAAGAGATTATAACATTTCCTATGTTATTAGGTTTTTGTGTGTATTAATACCATACACGAAAAATAAACTCAATTCAACTAACATACGTACCTGCAAATGGTTTTTCATTTAATAATATCGAATTCACTCTAGCCAATATTTGTACATATACATTTTCCACTTATTTAAATTAATTTATTCAAGTGAATATGTGTGTACTTTCAGTAAAACCTATTTTCATAACGTTCTGAAAAATGCGCACACTATGCCTATATTATATATAATATAATTATTTTTATCGCACTACGTTAAATTATAGTTATAATAATAATTATTATGTATATACACGTGATTTTGCCGTGTGTCTAAAGTATAAACTATCAAATATTTGAATAACTAGCGTTAAATCAAAATACATATAGATATTAAAAATAATTAGTCTGCACGCGATAGTGTGTGTACATTCTGTGCAAGCTCGCGTATATATTATAACCAATTTGAATAAATAACGATTTATAATCGTTCAGTTATTATTATAATTATAATTATTATTACTATCATGATGTGGGACAAACTTACACCCTACCTAATTTAGTCAACGTGCCTCTGTCGTAACACTCGTAACAGCAGTATACGACATTGCATAAGTACACACACACACACACACACACACACACACACACACACACACACACACACACACACACGCGCGCGCGCGCACGCACACCCCACTTTATTTCGTTACGATTTCCCCTCGAGAAATTACTTTTGGTCCATTTTCAGTAAATTATGCCTAAAGGGATTGCCAAAATGTGTTTTGGGTTTCTATTTTTTCTGCCTCTTCCACTATTTATTTAGTTAAAATTCTTATTATTAAAAAAAAAAAATAATAATAATAATAATAGTTATTTTAACAACAACGATAACAAAAACAACAATAACAACAGAGTCGAATGAATAATATGGTTCGATGGAAAACAAACTGATTCGGCTGCTTGTTGAAATATATATTTTTCGAAATAAATATCGAGTGAATAATTAATTATGCGCCGAAAGAGAAATTCATAACTCGTGGTATAAATGAAATTCGTGGCTTAAAGCTCTCTGCGGCCGGCAAGTCTAATTTCGGTGGTGTGAAATAATTAATACAATACACGTGTACACGCCCACGCTCGTATAATATGTATATTTATTAAATATATATATATTAATTCAAAACAAAATAATATTCAAACGTGGTCAAAATAATAACCAACAGAATATCGTCGTATTTTAAAATAGTATTTATTAATAACGCTGTCTCGGTTAAAATTATGTATGCTTAATGAGGTCCATATTTAATGAATTATTTCGTATTGTTCTTATTCTTTCCCCTGCAGCACGCTGTTCATCAATAAATAAATAAAATAGCAAAAATAATAATGATAATCATAATACGAGTATATACATGATCAATCCATTCCAACGCAAGCATTCCAATGGAATAATTGAAATATTTTAAATGGTCTACAATAATAATTGAACACATAATAAAATTCGATTCGATTCTAGACAATGTGTTTGAAATTTTAAGCAAACAAAATGTATTGTTATTATTTGATAACTCCGTGTACCAGAATGTCTACTTAATACAGCAATAGAATATGCTGCCTTTATTTGTGTATGCTTGTTGTATCCAGTCTATCCAGATGAACATATTTTAAGACTCAAAAATACCTCGAACATTATTCTTTTAGAGACTGTTGACTATAGTAGTTTGTTATTACAAATATAGTGAAAAAGTATAATTATTACTGAAAATTCCAAGTAACTAAAGATGCACCAAATATGTACACATTTTTGCGTATAAATCAAATAGGTGATAGAAGGGATTTAAGATAGTGTATTTTTTAAAAGTAACTTCTAATACGTCCAACGTAGTCATAATCTGTAACTGTTTGGCATGCATACAGTGTCTTTTTGTATTATCATAGTTTTAACTTGTTACTTACATCAAGCACTGGCAACGTTATAGTATATGTATATTATACTACTATTTTATTACAATATTAGCCTTGGAAATCGTAGGCGCAATTTCAGTTTTTTTTCTTGGAGGGGCTTTTCAAACAGCGTTTACTGTATTATGTATATTAGATAATTAATGAAGTATTAAAGAGTAAATTTTTGGAGAGGCTAATTTTAATATTAGAGAAGATGCAAAATGTTTTAATCCGGCAGGAAAGCTGTATTGTAGTTTTTCGATCCACAAATCCTAAATTATACTCGTTACTGTTTTTAAGTGCACAAAACGTTTGGATTAAATTCGAAAATGGCAAAATTCACCGTGAAACCGGAAAAATACTATACATATTACGAGGACAGCTCGTATATGGACACAGGAAACGGTGATATCCGTGTTGTATTGTGAATTCTACCGATAATATGTAGCTGCAGGACATTCACGTAGAATGTTTTAAAACAAACCATGAATCGATATACGCGCCAAGTGTTTTAAAACGTTCGTTAAAAGGCGTAGAGGGAATTCGAGTTGTCGTTGTTTTATTTCTCATCTTACACGTACAACGAGATGCTTAGTAACGTTAAAATCAAACAAAAACAGTCATTTATATTTCACAATTATGATTTCAAAATACTATAAGGTAAACAAATCGTTTGATCCCGACTACATTTAAAAATAGATAAAACTGATTAATAAAATAATATTGCACGAGACTTGATTAATTCTTATCTTCCTAGATAAGAACCCACCTGGAAACAATTTGTGTTTTTAATCACATCATATTTAATTGCCATTCTTTTTTCCTTAACAGACAACTCCCATTTTAATTTCTATATCCCCTTGGTTATACCACACCCGATTCAAATCATCTTCTTATTAACATTCCTTCAATTCCCACTATTTCCTCGATTATTAATTTTATAAATGCTGCTGGCTTCTTCGTTTGAACTTCCTTGTACATATTTAATATTGTAAATCCGTTTATTTATTTAATTTGTATAAATTAAATAATATCAGTGCTATAATGTGACCGAAAAAGGCAAAATAAAAAAATAAACTTCTTGTTTTTCCGAAAATAAACACGAGTGTAGGCTTAAAATTCATGCTCCTTAGAAGAGATCAATAATTTTAAAATTTACACGCTTAACAAATCTCTGTATTCGGTTTATGCTAGGCGTTAATGAAGTGTATATACGTAAATGTATATTTAGGTATATCGTGTGTACATGTAGTGTTTATACTATAAATGTGGACACAGGTGCAGCAAGGTGTACTTTTATTGTACCTGACCGAACAGGCATCAGTTGTAAGAGCCAGTGGGATTCAGGCTGAGTCGTTGCCTGCCAGTAGGTCCTGGTAGAATTACATCGTTAGCAATACTGCAGTGAATAATTCAATTAAATCAAACTATAAATAAGTTGTGTTGTTTCGACTCTCCGTGGCTTGTATCCAGTCATCAGTACATCGCGTGATGTGTGCTTGTGCTGTTATTATTATACAAATTTCGATTATATAATTAGATCTAGGAAGGCTATAGAAAAATCTTAATTTAAATTGTAATAAATAAAAAAAAAACTATTATATTATACCGCGCAGGTGGCGTCGGGTAATGTGTATATAGGATTTTTCGAACGAACGCCACTGCGGCCGATACATATATTATATAATATTGACCCTTGAAAAACTTTGCGCTTGAAAAACGGATCGCGTGTGTTTTGTGTAACATATTGTTTGAAAGTAGCATGTTAAAATGAAACAAACGTAAAAAAAACTGACGGCTCCTTTCGAGGGTTAAAAAAATTAGTTGTACACATCCACGTGCGAGCGCGTGCTACGAGTGCGTTATCTTTAAGTCGTCCCGCGGCTATTTTAACGTGTTGGTACGAAGGCCTATATCATTATAAAATTTTTATATTTATTCACTGTACGGGTTGAATTTCGCTCGATTACCTTTTTGTTTATTTCACGTAAAAACATAAGATACGTAGGTAGAGCGATTTGCAATATTATGTCGGTTTTACTGCCTCTACTTACGATAAGTATAATGAATAATAATGTGTGATTTCTTTTTCCCTTAACAAACCCACTCAATACGGAAAAATATTGATTTTCTGAATAAGAATGATAGTTATGATGTATTTTGAGTATCTTGTTCATATAAAACAACTTTATTTTATTTTAATGTTAATTTTTCTTTTTTTATTAATTTTGTTCGTGATAAGTATAGCTATTTCAAGGAAAACATTTTTTTTAGAAATAATAATGCATTTGCATAAATCAGTTTGTAATAGTTCGATAGATAATACCTAATCATATTAATACTGATCAATAACTCAATCAATGTTAAACACAATAATAAAGACTTACCTATAATATGGCGTATCCGATAACGTAATACAGTAATAATAAAAAATTAGAAAACTACAAGGTACTAATTTATAATATTTTTGATCTGAAGGAATTTATATTAAAATTCATGAACTGCAAAATAGGTTTATGCATTTTTATAATTGTGGCTATTTAAAAATCAAAACCGAATGTAATATAAAACATAAGTACATTCCACGCGTGGGTGTTAATATTATTACCTATATAGAGTCTTTAAATTTTATGAATTGGGTGTATAAAAAAAAATATTACACTCCGATTTGAATGGTTTTTTTTATTATGAAAATCGCCCTTTATATAAAATATCAAGTAAATGTCACACACGTGTGTATAGATTTATCCGTAAAAATTATATGCATTTAGACTGGAAACAATAATGTCGTATAACAAATGATCACTTACTCTGTTTTTCCAATACTTCAGCAGATTCCTCGCTATCTTCTTCGCTCTCGTCACCATCATCATCTTCTTCCACATCTTCTTCTTCTGACTCTACATACTCATCACTTGGTCTCACTGTTGGCAAAGGCAAAACATCATCATCGGTTACTGGTATCAGTGTGTTACTGCTGTGGATTTCTTGAAGTCTGTGATGTCGTGATTTCTGAAACACAAGAGGCAAAAATCATTTTCCGACGTGAATTATTGAAGTCCGAACCGTCAACGCTACCGCGTACCAAATAATCACTGGGACAACATAATATACAATAATTATTATACTTATATAATATAACTATTTAGTATTTCTATTATTATTTACCATATTTTATCTAACAACTGGATAAGTCTCATTCTACTTTTTTTGTTTAACCACAGTTTAAAGCAAAAAATAGCAGACGGCAACCCGCCGTTTTAAAACAAACGATCTTCAGTTCATGGTTGTATAATGTGTTACATAATTACGTTTAAGTCAAAACAAAATTAATCAACATACCATTAAGTTGTATTTATTTTTACCCCTCTAGTTTACAATAGCTAATAGAATTAAATACCGGAAAAAAATTCTTAAACGGCAATAATTCAATGTATAATTAACTCGGTGGATATTTATTTCAGAGAATTGGAATAGCGTTTAATTTTAGCAGACACAAGTATTAAGTTTCCAAATCCGTTGTCGACCTTTGAAATTCATATAATATATAAATGCAAAGAGAATCATTTAGAATTAATTAAAACTAAGAGTCTTTACGGGAACCTTAATAACGGTCCAGGTTATTCAACCAAAAGCAATCGAGTACAAAGAAATCGAAACGAGAAACCATTAGCCAAAAGTCAAAAAGAGTATAATAAAATTTATAATTTTGTCACGAACTATCATGGCAAGTAAAACCGAAACTTGTAAATGCTTTACCGTTTTCATTGAATAATTTCAAATTTAATTATATAAATATTCTAAACTAATTGTATTTTTATGTACGTAAAGTGTTTAAATTAATTCTTTCTACTTGTTCGTCTTTATTCAAACACATGTAGATTATAAAAAGCACTAGAACTTATAAAATTCCATTCAAAATATATAAAGAATAATAAACTTAAATAATATATAAGAATTAATATTTCCTTTTTCAGATACATCTATGTGTTCAGTTATGAGCTGATGTTTCGGACCCATCCTAACCTATTGGGCCTAACCTAACCTAGCTAGTTCCAATTTTGAAATATATAGAATCACAATGTAAACCTAACCAATTATTTAGCTTGATTCGAATCTGTATTAGTTATACTATTGCTCCATTCTATTGTTATCTTTTGTTATCATTTAGTAGTTGCGCATGCCGCTTTCTCATTTGCTTTGTGACTTATAACTCAACAGCAGCTATATATATCCGATAGTTGTAAACTTATAACACAAAATAAAATTATTTATTTATGTATTGAAAAATAAAGTACTTTTATATTAATCACTGAAAGTATTATTCCATAACAAAAACATAGTTTTTAGAACTTTTAAAGCAAAACACTTGACTGGATCAAGTATACGTGCAATGAGTAATTATACTTCATAATTCATAGTTATGTTAACGAGTATAAAATAGAACATTTGTTAGTCGAATTTCAGTGTTAATAATACTTCTCCTTATATAGTAATCTTTATTATAAACTAAATAATTACATGGTAATAATTATAATATATTCAAATGCGTGATACGATTGCGTTATAGTTATTGTATAAGCAAATATTCATTAAACAATTTTGATATAATATTTGTTATTACGTTAATGGTATGCACCTGAGGTAAGGTATTCAATATTATCCAAAAGTGACGAAATTCGCGTGTGAAATGTCAAAAGTGTGTATACTGGACATCCGCAGTTGAGTTTTAGAGTTTGATTATATTATAATACCAACTATAAACGATTGGACGGTACACTATAGTTAATTTTTTTTTTTTTTTTTGTTACGAGAATAATAATACGATATCAGCTATTGATTTCGTTGCCAAAAATGGCGGCCGGATTATAAATAATTTATTGTTATTTGAAATATTGAGGGGTTAAATAGTGCAACGAAGCGATCCTATATAGGTCGTAAAAACCAGCCACGTAGTATTGTTTAGTGGCCGTTTAATTTGGTTGAATATTTTTGTCCGGTGATGAATGTGTCGTGGAAATATTTTTCGAAACGTGATCACACGCATAACAATATATTATTATATAATATACTAGTATTGTTCACACACCACACATTCCGAGGTCACGACGCCATCGGTACAATGCTCAATATCTGTCCAGGGCAAAAACTCGTTGTCTACTTATCCCTATAATTTCATCACCGCCAATATCGTTCTCGTGTTCTTGCGAAAATATTGGAAATTCAGAAATATATTTTACAATTCATTGTGTTATTGTTTTTTTTTTTTTTTTTTTTTTTTTTTATTCTTATGAAAAATAAACACATTATATAGTTGAATTCTCATAATTCACCTAAGATTATAACACTCACAAATTTTTTCGCCGCCGAAAAGTGAATGTCTTGTTATACGATGAGGTCCGTATCTTTATTGTGGATACCGAACAAATGATAATTTTATTTATTCATGATAAAAATGTTAAAACAATAATATTCATTTTTTTTTTTTTATTATTTGCATAGCACGTATAACAGACAATTGATTACATTTCTAGACGGCTATTAAAATATTGTATACTAGTCCTTTGACCATTTTCTTATTACATATATGTGTGTATACACCGCACACGTCACATGGTAGGTGTTGAGTTGGTTAAACAATATCGCATCATCGTTTTCGGTCAGTAGCCTACTGAAACGAGTATATGGACAAAATGGATAACGAATGAAGGAGTAGTACTCGCAAAAGTAAAGAGTGGAGAAAACGTAGTCGCGTCTACATTTATATATAGTTGCTCTATAAATGCATGACAAAAGACGTCCAAGAAGTCCAAGAGAATAAATGCGAGCGAAAAGAATGTAGGCCATGTAATCGAAATCTCTCTCGAGAAAAAAGTCACGGGTGACGACGGGCGGGGAAAATACCGTATTCGGGTGAGCGGGAGTTATAGGACCGGAACACGCGCGACAAGTAACGATAATAAAATACATAATCGTCTCAAAGTCGGATGACGTGATGCGGAAACTGCGGATGAAACGAATGCATGTGCGTATACTCGGGTAAACCGACCTGGACGTTGAATTGCGCGTGTCGTGTGCGTAAATGTCGAGGTGTGGCGGCACATTTTACAAAATATTATATATATATATATATATATATATATATATGCAAAGGCCAAGAAGAATATCGGTCGGCACGAACTGTAGACTTATAATATATAGACCGCGCATTACACTCGTTTTGTGTAGAACACCTTGAAGCCAACATAATATGTGCGAGAGAGATCATTGACATAATAATGTGTATGAGAGAGAAAGACTCTGACATTACTTTTCCAAGGAGTTTATAAACAATTTATACAATGCCCTTGTCCCTTGATATTATAAACATTTATATTATAATGATAAAAAAAATTGATAATAATGTACAAAATATATATAATATACTTATCTAAATTATTGATTAAAACCTCCTTCAAAAAGTAATGAATGAGTCTGTCTCTCTCGCACATATGTTGGTTTCAATAAATTTTATTAACGCGCGGTCTATATATTATAAGTCTATGGTACGAACCAACCGATCAACCACGCGATCTTCTGCTATTGCATTTCTTGTACCTAATGCGTGTTGTATATGAATATAACAAAAAATAATACATTGTAACGTACAGTACAGGACTAAAGTTACAAAGTCAGTGTACAACTAAACCGCAGTCCTCTTTTTGAAAAAATAATTGACATAAATTTCAAATATATATATATATATCTTCATTACACGTAAAAATGAAAAAATAATATAATAAAAATGAGTTGAAAATAAATTATTGACTGCAATGAACGACTTTTTAATCTTGATTGTTAGTCGTATAAACTATACAATTTGTTGAATTGCATTAACTATTCATTATTTGATGGTAAAATATTTCTAATAAATTATCATACAATCATAATTTGTTATCTTATGTCATTGAGAAAATCTAAGACCTGCATCTAAAACCTCTAAAAAAAAACTTTAGCCTTTTGGCCCCCACGTATTTTAGCCCCTGCGCCTCTGGTTCTGATTTGTACAATATGTACACACTCGTTTTGGACAGTTGTCATTGATTATACGCAAACATAATCAAATCGCATTGATAATGCGGCTCAGGTACAGACAATGGATAGATGAGAGGGCTAAGGAAATGGAATGTTGTAAATATACCACGAACATAGAACACATATTGTTATGTGTGTATATTACTCCATGGAACGTACAAACGCCAAAAAATACATTATAAATATACTATAGTAATCGTCAGTCGATATAATATGCCCGTCGCACGCACACACGCACGCGTTACATACCATTGACACCAACATTTTAAGGAGTAATCCGGGGACAGACTAGGAGGTTATCGCGGCCCATGAGGAAATACAGCTTAGCGGCCTTCAATATATTTAATATCCATCGGTTGTGATTTTGTAAATAATATGAATATTTTATTAATATAATTGAGACTGTAAATTTTACCCATAAAACTAAGCAAAATAGAGTGAAGTAGAGTAAAGTAGAGTAAAACATGCAAAATAATTGCATGAACATCCACTTTTAATAATTATTTTCATTTATCAACATACAGTAGCTTTATCAAACAATCAAAACATTTTAAAATTTAAAAATTAATTTAAACTTGAGACTTTATATTTTTAAATAATAATCAATAAGGTTAAAAGTTCTTAAATTAATTTATTAGGATTTGTAATTTAAAAAAAAATGTTTTGATATTATTATAATAACCATTCTAAAATAATTCAAAAATCAACTTTACACACTACTTACATTAGTCTTGCTACTTTATATTATTATTACTTTACATTATATTGTGTCACTAATTTTAATAATATATTTGTATAAATGAAACTAAGAATTTTATTTATAAAACTTTTAACTCATTTTTTCATTACTTCAGAGAAATTAGTAGCATTAGATTAGCTATCAAAATACATTTTTATCAGCTTTGGATCAGAAGCTACAGAATTTAATTCAATAGCTTATTTTAAACATTAATTTATCTACTCCACCTTTTACTTTTTCAGTATAAGAAGATTGTCAAGTCATTCAAAATAATTAATTGGAGAGCGAATCATTTGAATATAATAAAAATTTAAAACACACTCTTACATACACTATTTCATAGAAAAAATATTGACACCCAGGCGTATAAAAGTCACACAAGGGGGTATCTTATATATTTACAATAGTTATCTCGCGATAAAATAAAGACGTGAAACATTCCAGAGTATATCGGTCGGTGTTGAAAAGACGACCGACTAATAATACTGATACATGATAACACCTGCAACCAAATTGTATAATTTAATTTATTGTCAATAGCAAGAATAGTAAATTTTTATACTATTATCAGTAATAAGTATATAATACTGAAATAGTCTATTATAAGTTGGTCAACCAGTTGGTTATATGTCAATGACATATAAAAATATATTATTCATTAGTTAAATGGAAATGTTATCAGTTTGTTGCTGATGACCGGCCTAAATTTCACAATTTAAAACGACCCAAGGGGAGAATTTCCCCTAGCCCCCTGTTCAGTCTACCACTGAATAAATCTCAAGTCGAACAGAAACAAATATTTTTCTTTACAGGACATCTATTAATAAAAACGATCTTTCTAGGGAAAATTGTGAAATTAACGTTATAAATAAATTAAAACTACTCATCCGTGTTGATATAAATATAATTGGAACGCATGAACAGCTTAATAATAAACGATTCCATAATTTACTGACAATAAATCAGCACGATGCCAAATTAGTACGGCATTGAAAATATCTCAGTGGAAAGTTTGATTAAAATCAGCAGAGGTACATAATATAATATAATGACCGAGTAATATTACTGTCACAATTATAAATAAAAAAAAATCTCAACTCATACATCAATAATGCAACCTAATCATTAGGTGGGGAATACTTAATGTCAATGGATGATTTTTAATTTCATACAGTATACTCGTATGTTATGAATCAAAATTTATATGAGTCCATCTCCCATAAACTATATATTCTATAAAATGTGTGTACAGGTAGATTTTCTTTTTAAATAAATAAAAAATAATATGCAAAAACTCAGAATCTAAAAATGTATATTATGGCAAAAACCGCTGATGTACACGATTTATGAACACATATATATATATTCAATATGCTGTGCTCGGTGATTCGTACATAATAATAATGTTTCCGTACAGTCTGTGTGTCGCGAAAACAAATCGACTCGCCCGCGAAACGGATTCGGCTCGTTTCCCCACGATTCGCGACTTCCTATAGCCGCTATGCATTCGGTAAAAATATATATATAGGAATACAAGAGGAGAACGATTTGAATTCCATCCTCGGACCGTTGCCATAGTCAAAACTTTTTCCCCCTTCTATTTCTTTCTCTCTCTTACTTTCTATCTCATCATATCTCACTCTATCTCTCTCTCTCTCTCTCTCTCTCTCTCTCTCTCTCTCTCTCTCTCTCTCTCTCCGGGGACTAACGAGAAAATCGTCGTCGATACGGTGGCACGGCGGCAATGGTGCACAACCGGAAACGTGATCAAAGCTTCCTGCCCGTTCGTTGCGTACATGGCTTCCCTCCTTTTCGGACCATAACATATTATATGCCTATATAAATGTATACGTATATATTATATATATATACTGAGTAGCTTTTTAAACAAGTATACTTTTTTTTATGTTTAAATCACGCACGTTTTCCAGTTCTGATTTATGGCAAACATATGACTTGTATTATAGTACAACCCATATTTTCCAATTAATAGATTCGTTATACTTTTTAAAGAATACCCTGTGGCAGTATAACATTTGTTTTTCAAATGGAATTACCATTTATTTTATATAAATAATTATTTAGTTGATTTTCTTAGAATTTGTAATGAACCATTGTCAATATTTGGACTGGTGTACTCTCGACATTTTTGAAATTTAATGTTGCGCGTGAAAAGTGTAAAGTAATTAGTGTATTGATATTTTTTTTTTTTTTTTGCATAATAAGTGCACTCTATTTATCATCTAGATTAGATTGGATGCGTATCTAGGTTAGATCCACTTTATCTAGATATAGTAGCGAATAGTGATTAATGAATAAAATAATAAATTACATCATAATTCTATCATAAATTCATAGGTTAATAAACATGTTGTTGTATTGATCATTTAAATGATACCAAGTTCCAAAAAAAAAAATGATTTACCATTTGAAAAACAAAAGTTGCCACTGCCACACCCAGTCGCGTGATATTTTTTATAAGAAGTACAAAAAAATCCGTTTATTGGAAAATACAACATACTATACACATATATGCAGCATGTACGCGTCGGTGACGAATAAGAATTTTTTTTGCATATTTAAGGTGCTATGAAAGAGTATCATATACACACTGTATACAATAAACATATAATATGTTATATATTGAATACGTGTACATACTATTTTTGTAATCGCTCACACCGTGGTTTTCGACGACGGCGTTAGAGGAGCGGAAGGAAGAAGAGAAAACACTCCAGAGCAACTTCTCGACGTTTATGTATAAATATATACATGCTTATACAAGGGACCGAAAACCTGCCGATACCGTCATCGACGCCAACTCACGCGGTCGCCGGGCGTATGATTAACCGCCGAAGTCATCTCCTTGCAGCAGCAGCAGCAGTGGCCTACGGTACGCAGTCATTATCAATAGACCGGAAATGACCGTAATGTTTGTGGATGAGAAATTCGCTTTCACCGTCGCCGTCGGTATAGAAAATATAAACGCGCCGTCGCGTACACCGACACATTTATATATATAACGCATCACGCTCAATGGAACTTTGCGGTACATTTAAATACGCACACACAGACGGTTGTTGTGCGTATTATAAATGATTGCTCGACGAAACCGTGTCTTAAGCACGGGGTGGCCGACAAATTAATATCTATTCAAGAGGATATTTCGCTGCAGTCGTCGACCGAATGTCGTGATTACGATTGCCGTTTGAAGTGTATGTATAAAAAATGTATAAAAGTAGGATGACAAATAAGCCTTATGGATTTTTTTTAATTTTAATAGAGATAATATGTTATTCTTTTTACATATTAATATTACCAGTGGTGTAGTCAAGATTATGTAATAGGGGAGCAGTTTAAGTATGAATTAATCTGTTAGTTTTCTACAGTTTTTTTTATATGTTTTACTCAATGTTTTGGTATATTCTTATCGAGCTAATCAGGTTCAGTGGTGTATAATGTAAAAAGTAAATAAAATTATGTATTAATTAATATAGGTACACTATATTATATGAGTCTTACATAATGTTACTTTTAATTTATAACAAACGTATTTTTCTTGTTTTCACTGATAATTTATTCAAAAATTCTTACTATTTCCCTATGTATATTCAAAACTTCTAAGCCATTTAATCTATCCTCTTCACTAGTTTTGTACCGAAAATATGTCTTCAATATTTTTATAATAGAAAAAGACGTTTCATTATTAGTAGTAGTAACAAGGAATTTGGCTAAAATTTGGAGCAATTTAAAAGTCGATGGAAAAATTATCTTATTACTATAGCCGGATTTCATTGCATTTGCATCTTTTTTTTGGAATGTTTAAATCAATACTTTCCAAGCTACAATTGTGTTTCAAATACTCTTTCTGCTAATTTTTGGGGGATTTTTTTACATTTTAGCGAATTTTATACTTTTTATGGTATTTTTGACGTTTTTAATATACTTTTTGATTTTTTAGGAAATTGTTGACACATTTCCCATATTATGACTAAAAATATTGTATTCGTTGAAATATAAGGTCTACTCAATAAAAATTAAACTTAACGTTATGTCTTATGTAATCTGGTTTTAAATTAGACAAGGGTGACATTTATCTTTATGTCATACCATCTAATCAGTCGATTTGATTGCATTTAACTAAACCACTTTTATAGAATTATTTTCTTATTGAGCGCTAATATTATATTAGTTATGCCTGTGGCTGATGTCTGATGCTTTTAATCATGTTGCGTATTACGTCAAAGGTACTGCAGATGTATTTCACATTTACATATTTTACGGCTATTACTTCTTAATTCGCATTTTATTTTAAAAATAAAAAATGTAGTTTTTGATATTTTTAGAACATTTATATTCGAGTTTTTTAGACTTTAAATATTGAAATTTCTGTACCTCATAGAACAAACGTTATAATGTAAAAATTAAATCTTTAAATTTTAAAGCATCACATTCAGATTTAACTTCATATAATATAGCTTTAAATTTATGTCATAATAAATAATAATTTTAATTAAAATACGCCACTATTTTGGTTTTTGATAAGGTGATAATATTTTTTACTTTATCTGTTATCATGTGTTTCTTAATATGTAGTATGAGAAAGAAAAATCAAAATTTTTACACTAGAATTAAGGAAGTTCACAATAATATGAATATATTTATTAGGTTAAAACATATGAAAAAAACAACGGGGGGGGGGGTTAAACACCCGAAACCCACTGGCTACGCCACAGAATATTAGACCCGGAGTCTTTGTGATGGGATATAAGTGAAAATAATTTATCACCGTTTACCGGTTAATCAAGATTAAATGTATTTTATAGGTACTATGTAATTAATATTATTACAGAAATCAATGATGCAGGTCAGGCTGTAAAGCTCATTCGATTTTAGATAATTAGATAATCAGTTTAAGAATACTGTACCAAATACGTAAGAATAGAACTATTAAATTACTCTAATTATACATATAGAACAAATAGGTTCCAATTTTAGTAACTTAGTTCCTAAGTATAATTGCGTATTCAAGAGAGATATATTTTTGAAGGCAATGCAATTTTATAGTTATGATTAAATATTAAAATCATAATATAATAATAAAATAATATATTGATTATCAATATTAGTCTAATATTATATGTTTTGTAGTTTTATATATAACAATACATTTTTAAAAACAACTCTGCTTAGGTTCGTTTAGCTAATGTTATAATTTATTAGTAACATTTTAAGAAAAATACTATAAAAAATTAATATTATAATATAAAATAATTATATTTTTAACTTTGACTAGAAAAAGTAAACCATATAAACTTTAATCGTTTTTCTCAAATAAACTTAATGCACGCCCCTTGGTAAAATTTTATTTAAAAACAATGAAAACTATTAAGATGAATATTTGTTTTCGTAGTTTTATTGTGAATTGTATATTTTAATGAAGTAGCGCAATTTATTATATTAATTATTAAAAGGATAATAATATTCAAGGTACATATTAGGAAATTACTTCGCTTAAAATTTAATCATATGGAAATACAAATTATAAGTATGCAAATATATAAAGATATATATAAAGAGAAAATAACTTTTTAATTTTAATTGATTGATATAGGAGTGTAAGGCGATAGGTAAATAGCTACAAAAATCAAAACGAAATGATTTAAAAGGTATACAGATACTCATCTCTGAAAGTTGGTAACCGGTTACTTTCCAGTTTTGAGAGGTACACACGAACGTCATACATAACTAGACAATAAGTAATAATAATAATGGTCTTGTGAAAAGTACGGATCAGAGCTATACTCGAAATTCAGTCCTGAGTCTTGACATGTGTACTAGAATAGTAACGATTCACATGTCATTCACGAATGACGTGCGCTAAATGTATTGATCGTAGTTAAATATTAAACGTAAAAAGAAAACGCATATTAATATTTTATACTATAGTATCGTAGTTTGACATATTTATATTATGGTCAGGTTGTTTCGCGATGAGTTGCATTTTTCTCAACTTTAACGGTTGATGACCTTGATAGGTTGTTCTAGCAACTTAAGAGTTTGAATTATTTATAATTATTGATAAAACTTAATAAAACTCTATAAGGTTCAAATGTATAATTTTTTCTCGATATGAGAACACGCGATATTATTATAAAATCAATACCCTCTTAATGTAGATATTCAATAAAGCATATTCTTTCCATTTTGAAATTCTTAGTAAAAAATGCCATTATCAAAAAATAAAATAAATTTTTAGTTACGAATGCAAAGCATGATATAATTTAAATATCTACCATTTTTTATCAATAATATTTGTCAAAAAATAAATGCAGTACGATTATAAAAATAATAAATAGCAATAATAGACAAATGTTACGACTGCATTACATTAGATGGACGCTAGACAGTTATATTAATATTTGTCTTAATTAATGAATTGTATATTATGTAAACAGTTTTCAATTTAATAAAATAGTCAGTAAACCTTATACTTTACTTAGAATATTTTTAGAGATTAAAAAAGCAAAGTACATATTATAATTTATGTATAGAATATTCTGTGGCATTATGACTTATTATCTCTTTCTTTCAATATACTATTATAATATTTTCTTTCAAAGAAATTCAAATTTCTTTTTCATTATGAACGATATATATATATATATATATACCATTTTAATATTTTCATTTTCTCTTTAGCATAAAATAATGTATTAAATCTCGAACAATATTAATATACTCCAAACATTATACTATACAGTCAATCCCGGATTAGATGGGATGCCGTTAGAAGCTCACAAGATTTAGGGTTACACCTTACATCAGCGTTCATTTCTGGGGTGGTCGTTGAATAATTGAATACCAATATTTTTGTCCATTTACCATGTCATAAACATTTAAATCATTATATTATGTTTGATGTTTATTTAGATAATAAATACAACTTTAAAAAAATCATTGATATTTTTAACATTTGAAAATTAAATGTTCCTTTTATAATTTAAAAATCGTTTATTTAAAGCCATGAAAAGTCAAGGAAATAAATGATTTTCATAATTTTTCAAAATTTAAGAGTGAATAATATAGAAAAATCAAAAAAATAACAATTGAAACACGACTCTGAGCAAAACTTCTATGATATTTACTTCAAAAAATGTTACATTTAATTTGAAAGATATTCATAGAAATTGAAACATGAATCTGTATTACTAATCAAGTAATTTTTTTTAGAAAGAAAAACAATACATTTTGTTTGTCTTCGAAAAATGAATGCTAATTAATTATTATCGAACCATCAGTTAGAGAATTCAGAAAAATTATAACTAAAAACTAAATTAATAAATTTGTATTAAAATGTTAAGAGATGCTGCAGATTTCAAATTAACTACAAATTTTTTTAAATTAAAATATACATAACGTTTTTTGTTATTTAAAAATAGTTTATTATTATATGTAATTTAATCACATTTATAAATAATGAAAATCAATAAAATGATTGAAATTGATTTTATAAAAAACGAATGCACTGAGAATCATAGTTTTATTTTGTTTTATAATTTATTAACTTTAAAAATGATTAGGGTTTTGGTATTTTTAAAGTTTTATTTCTGTAAAATACATCATCGGTATATAGAAATGAAAACATGTCAAATCAGTGCTTGTTTAACAGAAAGTTAGTAATAACTAGCAATAATATGTAACATATATTACATATCACTGATATGTACTTTGAACTTTTTACGGTTATAAAAAAAATTGTAACGAACTACGGTTTTTGATTTTTTTTTTAATGGCGATAAATAAAACTTATGAGACCCTTTGTATAAAATTTTCAAGACCAAATTTTTTTTACCAACATTTAAAAAAAACCTGAGAAAAACCGAAAATTTCAGTTGTCTATAAATAGGTTGATAGTAATAATAATATTGTAGTATAATAAGCTTGATATTATAATAAATTAATCTCATGATATTAATAAGCCGATAAAGTATAATAATATAATATCCAAAATATCCAAAATACACACAATTTACACACATTACACGTATAAAGGTTCTCACACACTACTGCGGTACGCGGTACGGTATCGGTATGGTACACGGAAAAATAGTGTACCGTACCGATACCGTATCGCGTACCGCAGTAGTGTGTGAGAACCTTTATATACACGTTCGCATAGCAATCAATATAAATTAACAACAGGAACGTTTAACTTTAAAATGTTCTTCTGATTAAATGTTCAAGAACAAATTATTTCAAAACGTTTTTCTGATTAAATGTTCATGAACGTATTATTTCAAAACGTTCTTTTGATTAAATGTCCAAGAACGAACAACGTTATAACGTTTATTAGCTATACCGTTCAAGAACTTCAAACTTTTTAATTTTTTTTTTTTTGGCGAAATATTCAAAAACATAAACATTTTTAACGTTTTTCTAGTAAAATGTTCGGTAAGCCATTTAATTTAAAACGTTATATCTATAACCGTTCGTTGAACATAACTTAATTTAACGTTTATCACAAATAAAGTTCAAAAACAAAGTATGGGACCGAACCAATATTTAACAGTTAAGGTCACCCTGCACATCAGCTTACATTATAAACCACAGATAGAACGGTCAAAATCAATACACTTCTAGATTTACTCAAAATTTCTCACTAATTCTGGTACAAAAATCTTTGAAAGAAATACATACCCACGCCTCTAACTTATATAAGTACTAAGATTGGTTATAGAATACAATATTTTATTTATTATATATATATATATATATATTATTGTTTTTATCGTATAATATTATTTTACTAATTCTAAATCATTGGTACTAAATACCGACCAAAAAATATAAGAAACATTTTAATATTATTCACTATGTTCACTATGGAAGTATGGACACTATTCATAGTTCATTAAATTGTATAAGAATAAAACTAAACGGCAACAATTTTATTTACATTGATTTTAATTCTATAAGTGTGGGTATATAAAATATATAATTTTAGTATTTTTAGAATATGTTTTAATTAGTAATAATAAGCTATAGATATAGAGTAGTCCTGTGTCTTAAATCAAAATAAATGTTATAAAAGTCTATAACTCCGAATTATATCAGTTCAAAATTATAAATAATTCATATTTCAAGTTATGATTAATTTCTATATTATTGTATTTAATTAAAATATAGATTAAATTGAAAATCATAATGACTTTTAGATGATATAAATAAAGTATATGATTAAAGCCTAAATGATGTGCTCCAAATTGTATAAAGTTAAAGTAATATATTCATTATTTTTTAAAAACCAACGGAATTAAATATATAAGTTTCTGTTTTCTTGAAATGTTATCGTTTTGGTTTTCCCATTTAAAAAATTAAATCATACTTTTAGATTCTAAATGCAACAAGAAAGCTATTTATCTGACAATGCTATAATGTTTTATTTTTGAAAAATTTTTTTGTAGCAGTGGTGAAAAGATTTATGTAACCCCTTTACATAAATTGGATTCGGCTATAAGTTAGTACAAACAGTATACTTCCAAGAAGTTATTTTTTCAAATTTTCAGTTAGCTGAGGTGGACGTTTAGTATTTACACCTTGTCTACAGGTTTATATATTTTACGTGATTTACGATGAAAACCATTCGGTTAAAACATCATTAATCCGAAAAAGTATCTTTCGGTTAAATAAATCACGTAAAAATCTTGTCCCTGTAGTATAAAATTTTTCAATTTATCAAAACAAAATTTTAGTCAGTCATGTAATGATAATTAATAAAATGGCCCACTATGAAACAGGTCATAAAATAAATAATTGGATGAATATTGTAAGTTATAAAGAATGTCATAAAGTAGTATAGTATTATTATTATGGTTACGATGTTAGACAACTAAACTAATAAAGTTTATCTATTAGGTAAATATATAGTATAGTAAAAATTTCGGCGAAAAGTAGGTATATTCATATGCATTTACTACCTACTAAACAAGATAGTAATTTTGATTTTGTTGTAATAAATCACTGATAATAGCAGCTTACAACAAATAATAACTATTATAAGTACCCGTGCATATGTTTATGTATAAATATCAAAATGTTTAAACTACAATGCTTTATACCAGTGGTTATTCAGAGAGTTTGAAATTTTGTGAGCCGGAAGGTTTTAACTTTTAATTACGTTACCCACGTTATGTATGTTTTTGTGACAGACATTTAATAATTTGATAGGACGGAAAAAATGCTTAATATTTTAAAATACTTACTAACGTAAAATTATATTTTAATTTCCAAATGATGATATTTCCTTTTAATATTCTATACTTTATTATTCGTCATAATTATATTATCACGTCGATTTTTTTTAAACACGGCTTCTCTGAACCTTATATACAGATGACGATATATATCATATTTTCATCTCGCTGGTTTCAGTAAAATATGACATCATAATGCGATAGGTTTCTTAATCAATGATTGTAATAACTGCTGCGAAAAGTAAAGATGTTAACTATGACTGCAGTTTTTTTTTTTTTAATAATTTAATTTTGTGTTCACATACAACTTAACGGTAATATTGCATAATATTAACGTAGTTTTCAGCGTCAGCTTAAATAAGTAAAGATACATTTTGAATAATTTAAACTTTTACCTTTCAATATAGTATACTCCTAGTTTAATGAATCTAATTGATTTTTATTTTATGCAAATTATTCGTAATAAATTTATTTACTTAAAAATTATGCAAAAAATTAAAAGCATATTTTTTTATCAAGAAACATTATTATTACATCATTTTTAGTATTTTGTATTTAAGAGAGAGGCAAGAGCATAAACATAATTAAATGTTATGTGGTTCATCCATTTCATATTTATTTGAAAGTCTTGAGATTTTTAATACCAATTGGCGAAGATCTTGTAAGTTAATTTTTTTTTTTTTTGTATATTCCAACATAAATCAAAATTGTACAGTCTATATTCTTCTAAAAAAATAATATACTAATACTTATAGTTAAGTAAAAATATGTCACAATTAGTTGTTTCTTTGACTCTGTGTAATAAACATTATCTTATGACATATAAAAATTATTATTACCCTTTACAAGAAAAATTGGAAATTTGTATAGATAGTCTTTTGTGCAGTTGAAATATAATAAGTTTATAACTTAATACATTTAATACAGGTTCGTTGTGCTAGGAGAGGACGCTGATTGTGTTAAACACATTTTTCCATACAATACTAAGTTACGAAAATAAATTAAGTATGGAAAAAAGATTAAAATAATAATAAAAAAAAAAACAATACGAAAAGAGGAATGGAAACGCAGAAGAAATATACGCAAGTTGACACGTAACATTACACAGCGGCCAGCTGCTCCAAAGCTGCAGTCGTGTTGTATTGGATCATGTGCGATGAGTTGCAGCGTAAAGAATATGCGATATGCGAGGGAGTGGCTTGCGCCCGAGAGACTCGGTCGTGAAAAACCAATTACGTAATGACTCAGCGACAGGAGTGGCTGCTGGGATGAGGAAAACAGTCAACGTTTCTTACTTACCCTCATCTTTATCACGACTTGACCTGTTTTCTCATCCCCAGCTTCAGAATTTTTGTTCGAGAGAGAGAGAGAGAGAGAAAGAGAGTAGAAAAATAGTATAAGATTATTACACCTCTCCGGAGTATGAGGTAATAAAATAAATAACAGCAATCTAAATTCTTAACAATTTTCGTTTACAATATACCTTATATTATATGTTATTCAAAACGACTATAAGACATTTAGTTCATTAGTAAATATTGCTCGTTTTAGAATAACTGTGCATTGGCCCAGACAATTTGAATTTATTTAATACATAAATAAAATGTTTGTATTATTTAGTAGTACAATATTTTTTTAGAGATGATATTTTTAACTATTCATTTCTTATATTAAAATTTTATTTTGAATTATTACTGTAGATATTTGATAAATGGTGCACAAATTATAGATATTTCGTAAAAATTCGATCGCATATTATAACTGTATAAAAACTAATGAATCAATAACCTTATCTTCTAATTTTGATTAATCATCTCGACAATTGTGATTATAGTACTCTATTACACCATAATTTTTTCTTGACAAAATTGAAGTAATTATACAGTTATAAAAAATTCGACGACAGTTGTGTAATTGTTCGACATGTTCGCTGTCATAAGATTGAAACCCCACCCTCAGGATTTTCTTAGTAAGCATTTTACGATTAAAGGGAAAACTGAGTTCCGAGAAAAATGTTAACTGTGTGTAATATTACCGAAACGATCTCGGGTCTTGATATAAGTATTTGCAGGGATCGAAGAAGGAGGAGGTTAGAACTATTATCGCCACAACGAGTGCAACATTGTGCACAAAACCTTGCGCCCGTGGTCGGTCGGTTGAAATAGAAACCCAAAAACCCCGGTTCAGAAATCACACACCACCGAGGCATATAAAAAATACATAAGCACACCGGCATGCACACACACTCGCAGGTTTTTTTCCCAACGGGGTTTTTCTCGTCGTGAGCGGAGTCGCTATCGTACTATCGTAGTCAGGCCCACACTACCCTCTTGCTGCCTACCACCGCGGTGCATCAGACCCTACTGTCACCTCACCACGCCAGTGGAGTTTTCTCCTCCGGCGACAAAACGAAAACCGTCGGACCGGAAAAACGGGTTATAACTCACCGGCTCGACGGTGGTCGTCCCTCCAGAGCGCGTACCGCCCCCGCATTATGATTTCTTATCTCTCGCACGCCCTCGTCGTCGCCGGGAATATTAAACGCTGGCGTTCGCTAAAACGCCTCCACGATAACGCGCGTCGCAACCGCGTGGTATTCGGGGGATGATGGTGCGGATAAGTGGCGACGGGGTGAACTTTGCCTATCAATAATTACGACCGCAATCAATCTTGCACGTATATGCGTATAATGCGTATATATACACGCTGCAGCATCCACAACGGTGATTTAGCGGGCTGACGGAGACTGAGGGGTCCGTATACAAGGATGGCGGATCCGACTGAGCCGTGTAGTAGGTGTGTATATTATACGTATATTATAATACGTATTTATAATAATCTGTGCCAAATCAGCGTGTTGTCGTGCTATCGTCATTCCTAAATTAATTTCGGATGTACATAATAATATTATATATCTAGGTATATATATATATATTGTACGAAATAATAATTTACGTTTATTATAATGTATGCGCACGTGCAGAGTACCGATGCTGAATACACAATTACACGCGTTTGGTTTGTATATATACATTATACATACCAACCTGCTATATTATAATACTTAGATACTGTGAGAAGTTTAATAACAATTTAATAACAATAGTTATATCGAGGGTATTTATTATGTGTAAATCTGCTTGTGCACCTCGCTGGCGAAGAATATTGCAACCGGAAGGTATATTATCGTACACAGGGAGTGTTTAGGGATTATGGAAATTATTCCACGACGACCAGCGGATACTGGAGCAATAGCTAAGCAAGCTCAGAAATTAAATCAGCAAATCATAACTATATTGAATAATTTTTCGAAAACATATAAAAAAGAAAAGTGTTTTACCAAAAGGCGGAATCTAAAAAGTTTATACGCAAAACCTATCTATTTTTTATTTATTGTTATGTTACTGAAAGTTTCTGTGAATAGATATTTCTTTTTTGCAAAAACCTCTTTTACTTTACGAGATTTAATCAGTTTCTAGTAAAAGAATTAGACGTTTTTCAGATATATTCATCTCGTATTGAAATACTGTACAAAAAAATAATAATATGATGAATCCTAATCATTATAATTGCTAAAACATGTCATTGCCAAAGCCTAACCTATCACTTATATTACGTTTTCCCTAAATCCTATTGTCGGTTCCCGTACATATAGCTTTTATCGAAGTATAGCCAAAATACGTACGCACTTCAAGAATTCAATCATTATAGTCTCCAGATTTGATGACACTTCATAATATATGTTTTTATTTTTTGTGATAATTACCCATTTTGACATACAAAAGTATATAAGTTGTCCATTTTGAGGGGCATATTTTGGTTTGTAATAAATTATCAGTTTCTCAAGCACCTATACATATTATACATATTATACATATTATAAAAATAATAATTTTCGACGAGATGGTAGGTATGTTTTTTCGATCTGTATGTCAGGATTGAATCGTACAAATAATGTAAGGGCAAAGTATAAAGTTGAAAAATAATGAGATACAGGATAATGTGATGTACAGGGAAGATGATAAGAGTTGATTAGATGATAAGATGATTATGAGTTAATTATGTACTTATACTTTTGAAATCAATTTACCGTCGGTTTCAAAAACCGATTCTGAGTGAAAGAATACAAGAAGGTCAGTCTTTAAGTGTAAATAATAAATTCTCCCCAAATTCTTATTTCGACCTGAATGAGTTCAATTATTCCAATGAACATAAAACGTCTCTAAATGTACGTACTTTATGGTATAACTTACAATGAAATATAGTGTTTTATTTATATATTAAAATGTACATTTTTTGTACAGCGGATATTGGTTACTACGGTGATTGTCATTCGTCCTAGAGTCCAATACAAGCATACATTTCTCGTCAAAGGAAATATTTTGAAATTATGAAAATCAAAACATAGATTATAGATTACATAGAACCTAGAATAGATTATTCCTATTTTGTGATTAAACTAATGGAATAAACGCACGGAAATACTCGAAACTAATGTTTTCATTGTAACGATGTTTAAGTACGACAGTATTTAATCTGGGTTAATATAATCGCAAAACTAGTTATATAATTTAATAGCTTACAAATTCACTTCTATTATAGCAGAATAAAAAAAAGAACACGTAACAGATGTTTTGTTTAATGAAAATGGAATGGTTACACGTTTGTTATTTTTTAATTTCAACCTATAAGTATTGTAATACAGTACAAATGTACAATAATGTATATTTTGTTTGTAAAGGATAAAAACTGAATTGATTTTTAAATAAATTCATTAAAGCGTGTTTCCGGTTTTATTTGCTGTACACTATGTATATATTATATTCTACGGGCAAAGTGTACTACAAATATTTGCTAAAGAATTCCGTAATATAAATTAAACGAAACATAATATAAAAATACACACCCTATATAACGCAATACCGACGACGTCGTACTTGTATCGCGCAGCCGTGCAAATATAATGAATAAAAAAATTTTAACGAGGCCGAACGAGTCGTAAAGTGACGAGAGGGAAGTGCGTGCAAAAGGTGTCGCACAATGACGCATACTCACTATCGCCTGTCTGTATACATAAGAGGGATATTACGCGAAGAAGCTGTACATCATGACAATTGACAACACATTGTTGAGGTGATCTTGACAATAATACGGAACGTACACACGATAGAGCTCCCACTATATAGAGTTATGCTATAGATTTAATATTTAAGAATGTTAAAAATTATTTTTTCGATATGAAAAAATGTAATCCTCATTAGGTGGTATTAACAAAACATATTATATAAATGTAGAAAAATCATATGTATTGGAGTGCTATCAAATACCACGTAAAATCAAGCGGGAAAGTTTATCGACTTATAAAAAAAACATTGTCCTGGCCGGACTGTAGACCTTGGGTCACCTTGTTCCACATCTCTGCGGATGTATATAGGTTAATAATTTACCATTTCCATTATTACTAATTAGATAAACTTAGTGCAGCGTACCAAAGCAGTAAGCACGCATTTACAACGTGCATTATGTATCGCATTGTATTTATATTATGTAAATTTAATTTGATTTATTATGCTAAGAGTAATGCTCCGGTGTCTCTCACTTTTAGTGATAAATGTATCCCTACGTTAACTTTTAGTTTTCGCTTAGACTGCGTAAAAGTAGTCTACCAGGCAAATCAGATAAAGTATTTTTAACGCCTAATCAATTTAATTAAGTATTGATATCTACACCCGGTGGGGGGGGAGATAAAAACAAATTGCCTCTATTAATTATTACCGCGTGCTTCTCGAAAAGAAAAACGTTTAACATGCAAAGTAGAAACTACAGCGATAATACTTTTAATTCAAAAGAAAATTATAATTAACGAACAATAGATGTGGGTATTATTATTTATTGGTAGGTACATAAATGAATATATCATAATGTACAAGATTCAATAAACTGCTATATAGTATATACCATATTATAATTAATTCATCAAATGCCATGGATGACATCCGCTTTAAAATGCATCGTCGTTAAGATGATTTAACATCAGATTTTCACATAATTATTCGTATTTCAATTTTCATTATTAAATTGTTTCTTAATTTTTGTTTTGTATACCTAGTTAAAATGCATGCGTACCTGTCGTGCATTTATAAAGTTTTATTATTATGAGTGATGTACATAATATATTTTATCTGATATTATTACTTGTCACCTCAAAATAGTTTAAACTCGATTTTCACGAAGCAAAATTTGATATTTTTATTTTCTTTCACGTTTTTATTTACTTAATATTTTATTATTTTTCATATTGAAAATTAAATTTTTAGAATTTTAATTCTATACAATTAATGCTTATACTAACAAATCTTATTTTGTCAAAATTCAAATTTTAAGTTCTCAACAAAATTGTACGGAATAATCTTCAAATTGTTTTATATAATGTCAAGAATTAAATAAAAATAAATTGTTTAATATGACTTTGAAATGAAAATTGTGCATTTTGTTTAGTTGATATAATATTTGGAAAAAACCAATTCATATTATTAAAATTTTAGTATTTTGTTTACTTCACGCAATCCACAAAATATTCCACTCTATGGTAAGGGATGACTTTACATTTTACAGATACATTTTACGATAATGGAAGTTAATGTATAAAATTATTGGATGGTTTCTAAATCGAAAAGAAATGAATATCATTTTTAAAAAATATTGTTTTCGCTTTGTTGGCAATCTAAAATGTATTGCATAAAATATGTCTTAGGGATATCCCGATCTATCCTCCTCCATTAATATGCCCATTTGGTTCACTGAGTAATAATTTCTATAGAGTATAGACCGTACTTACCATTATATAGTACCTTTATGGCATTGTTATTATTTTTTTAGTCCACTATAATATCGAAATTTACGGTTTGTTTATTATATTAATCACGCATGAACGCTGCATGATAATTTTATAAGAACAACGTAAAACAATTTGACGGTAGGGGATAGGTTGAAATTTGATCGGCGGCAGTGGCCCGTCTCGTTTTCCAGATGGCTTTTTGTCTCGACAATATCATACAAACAAATACAACGTAATACGTATAATAATAATAATAATAATAATAATAATAATAATAATAATGATAATAATAATACAGTCCACTGGCATCATCTCTATACAATACTACATCACCATCGTTGTACTAGTTGTACACTACCGCACAGTTTTACGATTTCGAGGGATGCGTAAAAAGCAATAAAACCCCTTGGGTGTCTGTCAAACGGCCGTCTCTCGCTAAATCGTTACGCCACCGTTTATTATTGCTTAATGGATAGGGTGGTGGTGGTGACGGGAGTAGTTCAGCAGTCCGGATTAATGGAGCACACATATCCAGTTTATATGCAAATCGTCGTCGTATCTGAGCGCGGGGGTATTAATGTAGTTATAGTCGTCGTCGTCGTCCTCTTCATATATATATATATATATAATACAGCCGTTGGCAGTGGGTCTCTGCATCCGCACACATATACCCAAATATATATATATATGTACGAAAAACCTAAATACTACATGATAATATACATATATAAATATAAATGTATATAATATATATTTACAAACTCGCATGTACACACACGCTTATATAATATAATATATGTATATAGATGAATATACGTTCATTAATATACTGAAACGACTAAGGGATTTCGTAGGAATTTACGAGACCACGCACTTATCATATATATATATATATATATATATATATATATATATTTAATATTATTATTATAATAAAAGGCCTCAGCACGCCCCCAACAAAAGCATCGCCTAAGTTTTCGAACAATTCGTACATATTATACAGAAGAAGGAGTAGCCGCATGTTTTATCCACGCATCCGACACACGGAAAAAACGGGTAAGCATTGTGGTCCACATGTATATTAGTCAATGTCATAAATCAGCTATCGATGTCATTACTGACAACGACTAATTCAGTTGATGGAAATATAGAAATTGCCTAGACATTATTCGTAGGTATACAATAACAATAAACTTTATGGTTGAAGTGGGAAATATTGAATTTATTCAGAAAAACAAAATTAAAAATTAATAAATGAGAAAAATAAAAGATACCTATTATAAATTACACGTTTAACAACAATAAGCTACGATATAGCTCGCAAACACGAACCACCAAAATTTGATAGTGTGTGTAACACAACTAATTTTATATTTTATTAGTCGCCTATATATATATATATGTATATATATTTACTATTAAATTGTAAATACAAATATTAACAACGTAATGTAAAGTGAAATTACTATTACCTTTTTTAAGCTAGGCTTGTGGCCGAGGCACAGAGATACAAAAGTGTCTAAAACTATATTGTATGAAAAGTTACGATTAGAAATCTGTATATTGACGACATTTTGACATTACCTATGTTTTATTATTTCATAGGGACGACAGCGCTATATCCTTTTGTTTATTCATTTTTGAATATAATAAATAATAAATACTACGTGTACAGAGAGAATGAGCAATATGATGGAATATTCACTAAGTGCACATATTCAATTTGCCTTTGCGTCCGAGATGCGTTTTCTTGACGGCCGGGCCGTCGGAACTGCACGACATGGTTTTAATTACATCACATCGACCCTGTTTTCCCTATGAACCGCCCTCTGTGGGTATACATCCACCCAAGGGTTTCGGCAGTCTACCGCTGCGCCGTAATGCGTAGCACGAGGAATTTTATTGAATTTTCAATTCCCCTAAAGTTGTTTAAAACTTTTACTGTACAGAAGCAAACACCACAAGCGAAGGTATATGTATACATTTATATACATCTATAAGTTAATTTTAAAGGTCCGCCAACATGCGTTTACACGCCATCGATTATTTCTGAATTTGTTGGACACGTTTAGTCGTATACTGCAGCTGCTAAAATTTTATCCGATAATAAAATACATTATTATAATGCTCGGCGTATTCACAAATCCGATTGGTTGGTAAAATATGAATATTGATGTTGATGGGTAACGAAAAATACGTATCGCATTCCATATTATTCGTAATATTTCGGTCGATATAATACCCACAATATACCCTTTCCTCACTTTCTTGCGAGTAATATATGAACACATACCGTTTATGCATTATTATATCTACATAGTATGTTTAGGAGTGCAAAGCGGCAGAGGTCAAAAACTATTCAATAGTTGATGGTTGATGGTTAAAAAAAACGAAAATTGTATATATGTGTGGGTATATCATACGTCAGCCTTCATGCGTATCATGTACCTATTTTAATTCTTTGTCGAAAACAAAGAGAGGGGGATAATAGATAAACACGACTTAAAGTATAAATGGTAAAAGGTTGGAATGAATACATTTTAAAATAGAGGCGAACGTTAAATAATTGTTTTACTAAGCCCCTATTAAGATAACAGCTTATTGGGATAAACAGCTCATAAACCCATATAGGTAAATGGAGAAATAAATAAATGGATATAAATAATAAATGTTCACATACCTAATAAAATACGTTAGAATACCACGTGAGACATAGTTTATATTAACTGACGAGACTATGCACAGCGTTATTTTCCTTCAGTTGTTCTTTCTTTTAACAACACCGTTAAAATAACAATATAAAACTGTTTTCCTTTTTGCCCTGTGGGATTCACCTTTCTCTACTGCTACACTTCCCGCAGCGTCTAGTAGATTTTTATTTTGAGTCAAGCAAATCTTAATACTTTTATGTATTTAAATTGTACTTTGATCGTTGGTGATATTGATCTACAGACAACTATTATATAGGTATGTATCGATACATTGTATTGAATTAATCCAAACATGTACAATTCAAAAGAAATAGAGGAAAATATTAATAGATACATATATTATTAGTAGTAATATAAATTATTATACATCATGTTGAACCTGGCGACGGAACAGGTATGAACATAATTTTTTAATCGCGATCAATCACATTTGACGATCGAATTAATGACTGCGATTAATAAGTACATATATTATTTTATGCCCTGACACCAAAACCACAGAATTTGCATCCAGCACATATTATATCGATTACCTGAGAAATTTTTACCATCATTTTTTTCTGGGTCGAAAATTCATCGAATAAAAATAAAAATAATTTAAATACGGTGCCTATACATATATATATTAAGTTTACCGAAAAGGAAACATAATCAGGTACCTCTACTAGTTATTTATCTCAAAAAATAAAATAAAATAAAATAATAATTTTTACAAAGGTTAAAGTAATAATGTTGTTTTAAACACAGTGACTATAAATTGGTACACTTAAATAGTCCAATCTGTTTTCTGCTGAAATTCCAATAACATAGAACTTAATAAGCTTTCCATTTTAATGCCATCGGGTGATAATGAAAGTAATACTTGAAAGTAGATTTAGTTTAAGTAATAATATTATAAGACTTCAGACTTGTTGAAACAATGTAATCCCTAATTTACAACTTTATCTAAAATATTATACAAAATAATAATTCCCTCGAGATAACAATGAATGCTTCGACAGTCTGTAATTAGCAATTTCTAATTTAAACGAGCAATTGGATTTTAAGAGTACATAAGTGTTCTATCTTGAATAATAAACCAACACTTAGCCGTAAATTATTTTATTACTGCGAAAATCAATTAAATTACATCAAAGTAATAAAAATCATAATTATATAACAGGGGTTTTATTAAAAAAAACTTATAATTTATAAACTTAAGTTTATTTCGAATAGACAACTTTTTGGGAACTAAAAAATATTAAAAACTTTAAAATACACACCCATATTCACACTTACACACGCACACACACACTAGATTAACAACAAATGATTTATTATCTTGAAAATATTCCAAAACATATTAGTAAAAATATAAAAATTGTACGACACCCAATAAAATTCTAAAAACATAATTTACGAATAAAATAAATCAACAATTTGTAAATAGTTTACACTCATAAATGTATATAGGTAGAAGAAAAATGTTGAAATAATTATTATTTTTTTCTTTCTTATATTTATAAATAATGTTATTGTATAACTTAAATCATTATTTAATACCTAATATACTGTTAATAAAGTCCTTTAGTACGAAGCATTCACAGATTATGAATTTGGACAAACACTGTTTACGTGATACATTGACTATATGTGTACTTACATCAATTTGTAACTAGGTAGATAATATATTAGGTATATTATAGTATGTTTGTTTGTATACTATATTATTATATTATATTAATCCTATGTGAATATTTAATTTATTCGGGTAAATGATCAAACAGCGAATTTGATGGATTTTAATTACCTATTTTAACTCTACATAAAATATTAATTTACAATTCAAAATAGAAAAAATAAAAAATTCCTGCGTTATTAAAAAAGGAAATTATATGTAGATAATATGTATTGATTCAATTGATTTTCATTGATGCTCCTATCACTACTTTTACTTCTTTATTCTTAATGTTTATAAAGCGAATAAAGCAAAAATAAAAAATGACAAATAGCATTTATCACACTAAATTGAGAGGGATTGAATCCTTTAAATCCTGTCAACTCAGCTGACCAATACAAGGATTTACGAGGTTTTTGGCCTTTGGACGCAACGACAGTCACATATTACAGTAAAGTTCATTTGGCACAGGTTAAGACGACATAAAATATATATCAATAGATATATTCACTAGCTATAGTTACAAATCACTCGAAAAATATTATTTCACTCCGATGCTGTACTGTAATCGAAGTTTATATTTCTAGGTATTGAGAAATCCACGTTTTATTCCATCTCTGATGAATAATATACATACATAGAATCGATAAAACTGAGTGTAAAATTTTGTACAGAAGCGTTATTTTGATTATCAAAGTATGATCAACTGTGTATATAATATAATATTCTGAATTCGATTGGATAAAAATTATTTCAAAATCAATTGAAAGCGCTCGTCGACACCGTTGAATTCTAATCTAATTAGCTAAGTAATCAATTTTCGCGGGATACCATACAATATGCATTCAAATACAATAAATGTAGGTAGGAAATGATTTGAGAATACAATTCTTCAGCTAATAAATGATAATGCTCGTAAATATTTCAATTTTCAAATTATTATTGATCCAGAATACTTTTTTAGATTACTTCACAAAAGCGTCAAAATATTGGCGGTCGTTTAAGAAAATATGTTCTATATTAGACGATAAACCCTATTTGTAAGTACAACGTTTCTAGCTTAGAACTACTATGACCGAATAGTTTGATGAAAGCGCGTGTCAATCAATAACGTTTATGGCAGCACGTGATGGAATAATGTACGCCGACGATGATGACATTTTTTCGCGTCCTACATACCACGACCAAAGTAGTGGTAACTGCTCTACTATGCCCATAAAAACACATATTAAAACCGGAATTATTGTCCATTAATGTTTTATGGAGTGTACGGAACCTTTGACGATGCCACCACCACTATACCCTCTTAGCGCGGGCATCAAGATAGAGGTGCTTTTTCACGTCCTTTTTTTTCTTTTATAAAGGGCATGATTTCGTATTTTCGACCATCTTTTCGCATTTTTAGACGTACCAAAGACGGCATTAAACAGAGCAGTTTTATGCGTTCATTTCACCACAGAATACCTAAGGTGCTTGGCAATAAAACGTTTCATTTTTAAATATTTTGTACTTCATACTTCTTATTTACTATACGTAGCCATCGGCAACTTCCAACATTTTTAAAAACACAATTATAAGATACAACGAAATAATCGAATCAAATATGTTCAATATTGTTCAAATTCCATACGGCTATTATAATGAATAAAATAAAATATATTTTATGCATCAATGTCAATTCAAATACACGGAGTGCGTTTTTGCGTTCCACAATAGAAAATACGGATTTACATTAGTTTGACACATTCGCATGCATTAATAACTAATATATATATATATATATATTTAATAATAATAGTTTTAAACAATTGACTTACATTTTTTTGAAGAAATTATCGATTAATTAAAGTACAACTATCAATCAACACATGACCCGTGCTGCAGATAGAAACATTGATGGATTATTAAACGAACTGAATACTGTTTGTGTGACATATCACATATACACACATACACACATACATAATATATCATATTATATGAAGAACCATAAACTAATGGTTGTTATTAAACACATCAAAGTGAACATCATTTTTATCAGAACTATGATCATTTTATCGATTAACGGAAATGTTATCCTTGAAGTGGAGGGGTGCCAACACGACAACAAAACAACATAATGCGCAAAATCATTAAGTAAACAAAATAAAAAAGGTCAACGAAATCCTATTGGTAGCCACTGTCCATAAAAACACGTTGGGGTGAAAAAAGAAATCCAGTTAACCCTGTGGCTGTTATTAAAAATGTAAATTTAATACATATTCGATGGAAATCTTATATACCTATATTATGCAAGCCACATGTGTTAAATTTTCAATTTTATTAATGGCTTCGTCCATTTTTTTTTCATTTTGACAGTTTAATAAACATTAAAAAACGATTTGAGGTTTTTTTATAAAAAATAAAATGAAAAACTAAACTGCAGGATATCCATGATTATCATATCTCATAATGACACATAGAACATTGTACATTATTAACTATGAGCTTTTGATATATGACTTCAAAATAATATTTAATAATGCAAATTAAAGAAATGTCTATAAAAACTTGAGATTAACTATTCAAATTTTACATGAAAACTTCTGCTGAATTGTTAATCTTAATTGTTTCCAAAAGTAAGTAACACAAATCATAGAATGTTAATGATACGAATTATTATATATTTATCTTACTAGAAACATAATTTGCTGGGATTAATGGCAATTTCAAGTATTGTTATGCAAAGAATAAAGAAATTTGAAATATTTGTTTATTTATTTGATAATAATATGTCCTGCGGTATTTTAATATTATATACATATCATTCCAATACAATTATTAAGTATAATAATTTTTGTGTAAATACAAATAGTTAGGGACTAAGTTGTATAAAGGTGTCATATAGTTCTATGGAGTGGTTGATTGTGTCCATAAAAGGTGGAGTGGGTTGGAATAGAAAATAATGAATAGTTCCTAATGGTGTGTGTAGGAATACGAAGGGTGATAGTGCATAGAATGAGTTCTGGGCCATCGATGTTACCATTGAGAAGGAGAATTATAAAAGCAAAGTCTGAAGTAATTACAACGGGAAGAAATAGCGATGGAACGTTGAGATATTATGTGTTAGAACTTAATAGAAGTATAGTCGTGTGGAAGGTATAGTATATTTTAATAATATAATAGAATAACGGAAATATTTCTAATATAACATCAAATATAATATTATGCTAACTATTAATTCAAACTATATACATTTAAAAAAATAAAATATATTTCTGTAAAACAAAGAGTATATGATCTACTTCTAAAAATAAACTTTAAGAATCTCACTATATTAATAATATTATTTAAATATAGTTTTTTCTGCTGTGCCATAATGTTTTTGAAAATAAAAGCACTTAAATATTAAAAAATAAATAAATATAGTTTTTGATTAATAAATATCTTTTTTTTAACATTTGCATAATTACATAACACTATGAATAATAAATACAAGCAAATAGTATGTCAATGGATTAAATTTTTAGGATGAATAATAAAAATAGTTATGATTTTAAAAGTATTTCAGTTGTTCTTAGTAAATCTAAGAAATATTTATATTGTTACAATTTTTCAAAGAATATTATCCCAGTTTATAATAAATATAGGTACATAAATAAAATTTTATGGCTTAATAAAAATAAATTTGTCGACTAACCAGTATGTTGTTTTAATGGTTAATTGTAGACGGTCCTGATAACCCAGTTGACCTACCGTTAAAATGATTGCCTGGCCTAGTAGTATCCTTTATGTTATATGGTAATATTCCTTCACATAGGGTCTGTTTTTAACAAAGCCCAGCTTAAACTAATATGTCTTTCTGGTGTTCCCCTAACTATTTCTCTGTAGGATGATAATTCCGTAGCCAATTAATATTTATTAGGATAAAAAAATAATAATTTATAGAAGTAGAAACGACATTTAGTTGGTTCTAAATCACGTATAAATATAAACAAAACGATCCATTAAAACTGCACTTCCCTTTTTTTCTTATACACTTTTTCATGTTCTGATTTTTATAAAATGTATGGTTACTTAAAACCATATTTTCCAAAACATTTTTGTACCATTAAAGGAGAATTTTGTGGCAAAATCTACTTTTATTTTTCAAATTGGGACACTGTTTTTTAAGCAATTAAATATTCAGTTCATTTTTTGGAATTTTAGATTTAACGTAGTCAAAATTTGAAGCAGTACTTTTATAGTTATTTAAATTTTAAGTTACAAATGAAAAGTGTAAAATAATAATTATAGTATAACTTTGATATACCTATTCTTTTTGTTATTACAGCTTTATAAATGCGCTAGATAATTTACAATATATTTTACCAATTTATACCGAAAATATATTCATATTTTTACATTTTTCATGTAAAATTCTACACAAATTTACATTTAAATAATTTCAATTTTACATTTTTACCAGTGTAAATTTTCACTACGTCACATAAAAAATTCCAGAAAAATTGATAATTCCATTTGAAAAACAAAAGTTGATATCACCACAGAATGAAAAATGGTTTTAAAAAATAGTATTGTTATATAAATACATTTTTATTTTTTAAAAATCAGAATTTAAAAAAACGCAAAATACAAGTATAAATATAAAAAATAAAGGTGCAACCTTAATGGATCATCCTATCCTATATATACGTTATAAGCTGTACCGAATATCAGTCTTTTTATAATATAACCCTAGCCACTTTACAATGAAAAAGCTTGTTTGAAAACTACTTAATATTGTTCACAACGACTGGCTGTTTTTCAGACTGATTGTAGACAAACAAACAGCAATTAGACATTTTTTGAAAATACAACTTTTATATGGTTAGTCATTTTTGAAACATTAGAAATATGAAATTCATATGCAAGCTAATTTATGATTTAATAACTTTTAAGGAATCTTATTTATCTTACTGTATAATTAAACATTCAAAAAGTACCAGACGAGCCTCGCTCTGGTGTATAGTAGGGGCCAGGGGTTTGTTAAATTTGAATACAATACCAGGTATCATTGCATCTGAAAAAACAATTCTGAACGGAGATGATTTGTAGTCTAGAATAGGTATATATATATATATAATATTATGTTATATTTAAATTCTAATATTATGTAAATATTTGCTTTTAAAACGCTTTTAAAAAATAATTGTACATAAGTATTTCAACAATATATTTATTCAGTAGTTTAGTCCTAGCAAATTTTTTTTTCATCAACAATTAATAAAAAAAAACATTAAATCAAATCAAATATTTTTAATGCCTATAAGTTATTTAAATATCAGTATATTATTTTGAAAAAAACTTCTTAAAGAAAATTCCAATCTAAACAATTGTCAAAAATTTCGAGTTTTCGGGACTTATACTTTTTGAATAATAGAAAATATTTAAAATCGTCTGAGGATAAATCGTTATTTAATGTAATTTTGTACAAATTTAAATTTCAAACGGTCTTAAAAATTTTTTCTTAAAGTCCGGTGGAATTTTTATTATTTGAAAAGTAACTTATGGATAACCGTGTGTTAAAATTTTGAACCTTGAGTATAAATGCAAACAATTTTATGAATTTTCAACTATAAAACAATCTGTAAATTATCGTGATTTTAACATATTTTATACAAATTTGAACTTTATGGGCTTATAAAAACAATTTTTGTGGAACTATTTCCATTTTATTTTAGTTACGATAATTATTATAATATTTATAATAAACCTTGTATTAAATTTTCAAAATTTTTCGGTTGCCAAATTTTTTTTATCGATATTTCAAAATAAAATACTTCGAAAAATCGAAAATTTGAAAATTATTGAAAATGCTTTATTTTTGACTTGCCCGAGTACCATCTACATTCACTTTTCTTTTAGAAAATGTGCTGTATAAAAAAGTTAAAACATTTTTACTGCTCCAAAATATGATGACAGATAAAAATGAATTTTCAAAAATGCCTAACTACTGTTAATCTACAATTAGTTTAAAATACATTCAACCGTTTGGAAAAATATTAAGAAGTTTACTACTAGTCACAAAATGATCGATTTTCTATAAAACATATGACTAATTCATGAAATTGCATTAAGTTGAATATATGTATATTCTTGATAGACTAAAATAATTTAAAATAAAACTTAATTAACCTCATAAATCTTAAATCTCAAATATGTTCACGTAGTAAATATACAAGACACTTAGGAGGTTTTAAAATTTAACACTATTACTGCCGAATAAACTATTAATAAACTTAAATGTTATTAAAAATGTAATATGTTTCGTATCAGAATTGTTTTAGACAAGTGAAATAGCCTTTTAATGCAAGTTTAAAAATATATACTGTTTAAATTGCTAAAGTGTTTAATAATATAAAAATGATTTATTACATTGGACATACGTGTGTATATTTTCTTAGAAGTTTAATGATATATTTTGTCAAATTTTCTAATGAAATGTCAAAACCGTGAAAACCGTGTAACTAGTAAATATTATATTAGTTTTTGTGGAATAATAATTAAGCCGGTACGTCATAATATATTATAAATTATAAAATATTATATTTATAGGTTTACAGAAAATGAATTACATCATTATAAGCTTATTTATTTATTATTACTTGTACTTCTGTTACTAATAAAAAATTAGTTAAAATTCTGTTTATAATATACAGAATTCATTAGTAGTTTTCGTTAGTAGTTTCGTTTTATTCTTACGATAAAATTATTTGAGTTATTTCGATTTGGTTTTATGTAAAAAAAAATTATAATTTGACAAATCTAATTTATTACAAATTCTGTTTTAATCACACCAAGATACTGTATTGTTGTAATATTTAAGTTAACAGAGCTAGTTTATAGTTGGATATAAAGATTGCCTACTCCGTTGAAAGTTCCCTATGAAGTCAATAGCTATTATCAGAATTCAACCTCCCCTCACAACGTAATATATAATAGCAATTGTAATAAGTGTATTTCCCACAGTGGCGATGAAAACAGAAAATACTGTTATCGTCTACCAACCATTAAGGATTCGAATTGGCCTATTTTCGAATAGTGTCCCCGTGGTGTGTGTCGTGAATCTTCCGTGGAAAACACCCTCATTCCAAATGGTTCGGCCGTTATAGCCACCAACACAAATTTCCCGTCTGCTTATCATTGCAAATGTTCAAGGGACATTAATTAAACTAATATTCGAAACGTTAACGTTTTGAGTAAATCTTGTGGTGTGCCGGCAAACATTATAGGGCAAGCGAATGAATATGTTTGGCAAAAATAATGATTGCACTAAGTTTATACGATCAGATTTATCAACATTTCGCCGATATACCATATCTAATTAAGAAAAATGTCAATTATTTGTAATCAATAATAAATTATCATTATTATTGTTCCACCCATAACTCAAGATAGACAAATTATTTTTTACCAAAATCGTATAACGGTAGACAATACGTACCTATATAAATCGACGATGAATAATTACTGTACAAACACTCTAGTAGAAAAAAAAAACAATTATACCTGTAGTTGAAATTATGTTTAATTTATTTGAATTACATTTATTTACAACTACCACGAAACCAATTCAATGATGATATAAGTTTATTACTACACTGTATAATACTTAATTAAAATTAATTCAGTCATTATGAATCACAAGCTATATTATTGGCATGTGTGTTACATAATAAATTATGATAAGTATCAAATCAAACAATCAGAAACAAATAGCTTGTATCGTGATGAATATTTAAACATGAGAATGTATACCCTAGGGAAATACAATACCCAAGAAGAGAGAGTATCTATAATATTAGAACGCGATTAAGTGACTTTAGAGCATAAATTATTATATTGTACTGTGTAAATAAATTATTGTTACCCCATAAAAATGCAACAAAACTACAGAACATATCATCTTATATCACGGACTATATATTTCAACCCCGTTTCCTCATGACGTTATCTATCTGTAATTTCGGGTTAATTTAAGAAAACTTGAGCTTTTGTTAACGGTTCTTGTAGGGTGCGCACAAGAACAGAAGACGATATAATATGGTGATGTAGACATTTTATAACTATATCGCATTAAAATGAAGACATCCGGCAAAACGCGCATTTCGCGAATTGGTATTTACGAGTAGTGAAAATTATACACAGTGCACACAAAAGAGGAAAACTTCTCGAAGCGAGTTGCTCATTGGCCAGACCATGGCGTATAATTTTTAAACTTCTGACAAGCAACGAAGGAAACCAGAATCTAATTATTTTCACTAAAAAAATGTATATACATAAGATCTAAATAAAAACAGAAAAAGACAAAGAGAGAAAGAGCTTTTACCACTTTATATATATATATATATATACAACTACAATGGTACAGCGTCATACGCGTTGTGTGGCCGTTAATTTATAAATTCAACGGGATGAAGGATGAGGATGGTAAATATGGTTTTTATATATTTTTTTATCCTGTTCACCAGCACTCCAAAAGCAATTTGTGAATAATATACCGACCAGAAACCAGAAAAGTGACGGGTTGAACAACAAAGAAATGAGAGTGTAGATTGTTGTGCAGAAGGATAGTAGAGGAAGAGAGTGTGAGTAAGAGGGAAAGAGATGGAGTGAGTAAGAGGGAAAGAAAGGGAATGAGAGAGAGAGAGAGAGAGAGAGAAAGAGAGAGAGAAAGAGAGAGAAAGAGAGAGAGAGAGAGAGAGAGAGAGAGAGAGAGAGAGAGAGAGAGAGAGAGAGCTGAAACGGCTGTCGTCTGCAGAACGTTGGGGCAATAATATTCCAATCAATTAGTCGAATAGAAAAAAAATTATATATACTCTCGACGAGTGGTCGTGTTTACTAGCACAAAGTGTGACTGTGTAGGTACCAATATGAAATGTAATAAATATGAAATTATAGAGTTCAAGTGTCCTAATGTATTTTGGTAATTTAATTTTTATCATTAAATAAATCCTCTATAAATAACTATTCTGGTATTATTTATCTTGGAAAATTATATGATGTATTTTAATAAAAGGTTTACTAAGAGAATAAATATTATCTATACGCAATTTACAAAACTTTAGGTACTCTTTTGATGCAAAGCAAAGTTTGTACGAAACAATTTGAACTCAATAAATCTATTTCAATGGTAAGATGTAAGTCGAATGAATCAGAAGGTGGTATCAAACTATTATACGTAAACAAAGCTTAATATACAACAATAAGATTGTTCAAAAGCTTTATGTTTATAATATAATTGTGTGTGTTATATAATATAATAAAAATATATCTCATGATTTCTTATACTTAGATTTATAATTTAACATTGTAATAAGAAATATATTATGCCTACTATTTTCTTAAAAAATAATTTTTGATTAACTACATTTTTAATACTTGGTTGAAAAGATTTATTTTTGAGGATTGATAAATTTAATAGGAATTTTGTTATTTGCGACTTGTAAAAGCAAGAGACATAGAAAGAGAAAGAGCGGAAAGAAGATAACATTTTCATTTTCATTTTTTTTTTTTTTTTCTAAGTGTGTTAAGAACAAGTGATCAAATTTATTTGGATGTATTTTTCGAGGATATATATTTATTGTATATAATACGTGCACAAAATACTTCCAACACAACAATACCCTATACGAACAAACATTGGTAACACATTAGGCTTTTGTGAGGCTGAGACGTTGAGTTAAAAATAGTTTAACAATAAAAACATTTCATTGTGAAAATTGTTCAATTTTAAATCTGTTTTATTTCAGCCTGGTATGGAAACCTATTTTCTTTTATGACAAAACCATTTTTGACGCGATCCTACTAGTGAGTTGCGTTGCCTAAAAGCCCAATGCGGTTTCACGAGATATCGTTTTCGATTTGTACCAAAATGTTATAGTGAAGGAAATAAAATATATTGAGATCTCAGCTCCTATTCAATAACAAAAGTATTTATCTGAGACAATATAATATACCATACACACATATTTTCGAATAACGGGAAAACTTTTGAAAAAGAATCGTTAAAATGCCTATTAATCTTTGATAAACGAGTGTTATAGATTTTTTTCAAAGAACTTATAATTTGATCGTATAATTTACTTTTATAGACGATACATCATTATGTATTATAACGATTTATTAATGATAAATGAATATATTAACACACAATACGCTGAATTGGGAAGAATCGCGTTGTAATTTAATAATTATATATTACGTATTTTTAAAATTTATATATAAAAAAACAAAATAGTATTAATTTAAAATCAATTTAATAAACATTCATCTATAGTTTATACATTTACACATAACAATAATTACATACATTTATATATTACTATTTACAGTTTTTTTTTTAACTCAGGTATAATACATCTCGTTTAACTCGATAAAACAGAATAAAATAAAAAGAATTAAAGTGAAATTAGCAAAGATTATTATAAACTTCAAATAATGAAACGTATAACACGGTATTCACATGTATTCGCATAACAGAATATACAAATATATGGTGACCAAACTTTTCAAAGAAGTCAATGCAAATATAACTTCTTAACCCCAATAACAACTAAAGATATGAGATTATCAGATATGAGATATTTAACGTATAATGAGAACATTTTTCGGATATGATGATATTATGAACATATATACGTTTAATTATTTCTGCATTTAATTATAATTTTATACATAACTTTTACAATATAACGTCACGTGATTTTAAAATTAATGCATTTTTGACATATGAAAACGATTCAAATTTCTTAATAGGTAAAGTCGTTCAGTGTAATAACACTTTTAATATGTTTTAAAAATGTAATGTATGATGATGATGATACTATAAAATAACTGTGTTAGTCTGCAAAGTTGAAAAATAATAACTGCTTGTAAAATCTCTGAATTGAAATACGTTAATCTTGGTTTACTTTAACTTCCTTAAGTTCCATAGTCAAATACTTTCTAAATCCAATTGGATATCAAAGTTTATAATAAGTTTGTGTGTACATTAAAGATTACAAAATGCAAGGAATAATGAGTATAACAAAGAAGAGATCTGTATATGATATACATAACCATAATATAATATTAAATCTCGTATTCAATACAGTAAAAGCTCTTAGAAATTTATCTATTATATTTCACTACTGTATTTATTTATAAATATGCAGTGTTGTGCATTATCTAGATGATTTATCTAGATAGAAACCTTTATCTTTTTATCTTATCTAGATAATAATAATTTGAAGTATCTTTTTATCCATATTTTTAAATAAAATGGTCATCTAAGATAAATTATCTAGATAAATTTGAAAAAGATTTTTTTTAATTAAATATTATTTAAATTATAATATATTAATTTAATCAGTCAACTGATTAATAACATAAAATAAAAAAAATTAAAATAAGTTTATGTACTGTTTTTGTCTAAATTAGGAAAATTAATTTTGATTATTTTAAACTAATTACAATATAATTAATAATTAATTTTTTTATTCATGGAAAAAAAACCATTTTACAAATGTAAGTTCTGAATGATGAAACTGTTTAAAACTATATTTTTATTTAGTTTTATCTGTTTTTTATATAGATATATTTAGTTATCTTTTATCTATTATCCAGATAATTTTTTTAATAACTATCTTTTATCTTATCTAGATAAAATTTTAATGCATTATCCGTTATCTTATCCATATAATGTTTTGGTAAATAAATAAATAAATAACTGTAAATAGGTACACCTAATATTAATATTATATATTTTTTTAATCGAAACGTATAGATGCGTGATTTTAGCTGTATATATTACCGACAATGTATTGGTTCCGACATTTTATAGTATACCTAGGAATTTTATAGAATGCCAAAAATGAGCCAAAGTATAAGATTGATATAGTGACTAGGTATTCTTATGAACCTCAATCAGGCAATGTATAAAATGTATATGATTATATATTAGTGTACCTCAAATTATAACATATTCGATAAAGTGATTGATATTATTTAATCGAATCAAAGTTTCAATCCAGTGTTCTTTGAATACTTATTATACAAATGAGAATTACGATGAAATATTATGTAAACTTAAACATTCTGGGAATCCAGGAATAGTTACTGATATTCTTATATTTCAAATTTTAGTTTAAAATGTCCCACAAAAATATTAATATGACAAACGAAGTTCCAATAAAAAATACTTTAATTTTACGAACCATAGCAACCCAGCAGTTTCCGGAAACTGAACAAGGATTTTTTTAAATGCACATGCTACATGCAAAACAATATGTGAAAGTGAAATCAAAAAATGTTTATGCAAAAAAAAAAAAATATTTTATGTAATTTATTCAAAATCATATGAATTCATAGATGTAAATAAATTTAAAATAATTATTATTTGTTAATTAATTACTATTTTAAGATTCATACCTTACCTAACGAACCTAGTATTGGTATTCTATAGAAATCATGGGAATTCCATAGATTGCGTTAACATTGTTTAAAATAAAATAATATTAATATTTAATAAATTACCAAATAGTATAAAGGATTCTATAGAAATAGAAATAGTTATGCACCATTTAATATATAATCATGATGAACAATTTTACAATGACAAAACATGAGCGAAATTAAAATTTGTGATATATGTCACCCAAAACCAGAATTAAAGTATAAACTAACTAAAATTAAATTAATATGAGCATGTTTCTAGATATTTTATGAGGTACACAAGCAAAAATACAATTTCTGTCTCATTGCACATCTAAGTTTTAGATTTAAAATATAAAATACAAGAAATACTCGCAAATATAGTGCATAGTTCTGCAAATTCCTGTATAAAATAGTATTGATTATTTATTAGACCAAAGATGTTTTTAAATATGTAAAACAAATTATTATTTTCAATAGTAATAAAACTATGAACAACAATAATAATAGAAGAATTTTTCACTGCTAAAACAATATAGTGCATTTTAAAAAATGTATTTAAATGATAAATATACACAAACAATACTATTATATGTATAAGCAAAGAACACGAATACTGTTATAAACGACGGCGTGTATTGTATAAAATTTATTTGTATAAATTTCCCAAACAAATTTACAACTCTTTCCTCGGAAGTATACGACTTTTCCGGAACTATTTCACTTGCGAGTCACATCTCTCGGAAGTTCATAAATAACACGTTCGTCGCAGCCACCGTCAAAGCTTAATCGGCCCACTTAACGCGGACAATGACTAAAACCGTTCGCATAACATGCTGCGCTCCATCGAAAACCCCTTTAATTACGGACCATTTTGTGCACGTTTGATTGTTATGTGTGGTATGGTGTGTGTGTGTGTGTGTGTGTGTATGTGTGTGTGTGTATGTGTATGAGTGTGTGTGTGTGTGCACGCGCGTGTTGTTGTAGGTAAGGACGATAAATCGCACAATGTGTAAATTATTAGCCAGAGATGGCCATCGTTCCCATACCTACACCCATGCTCGTTTTTTTTTTTCCGAATATAGTTAAACATCGGATATTAGTGCTAACATTAGGACAGGGTTCGGAATAGAGTGACGTAATTTACACGACGTTGAAAAACAAATAGAAAATACTTTCGACGACGGATAAAAACGTCGGATGCCGACAACGTCACGTACATCATGTGTAATAATGATGTCATTAAAATAACTTTATGAACATGTAACGAAAATTAATTCATACCAAATGCATATAGCTGTATAGATTGATTCTATTAATATATAACTTATCTGTAGATATAAAATAATCGTAGTTTAATTATTAATTGCTGAAAAAATTAGAAAAACAATAGTGCCGTCAATTACATACAAAATTAAAATGATCAATGCCTATTGAAAATTAAAGGAACAAAATTTCCTTAAATTTTGTTCCTTTAATGCTCGAAATTTAAAAAACAAAAAATTCACAAATCAATTTTCTTAGCGACATGTTTTGATAAATACCACTAATGTTTTGAATATTAATCTTTTTTACAATTATCTCTTTTAAAATAGTAACATGGCTGGTAAAGCCAATCATTAGATCATAAAGATATCATTACAAATTATAAGTATATTATTATATTATTATAATTGTTATCGCATTTTGTTGAGGAATTCATAAACATTTGTTTAACTACCGGAATAAAATTAAAAATAAACAAACAATTTTAAGCTCCAAAAATGAAAACTCAAATTAAACACTGATCATTTAAATTTGTACGATACATTGTGCTCTCCTTAAATATCTATTTATAGTTATGAAAAACGAATCAACTGAAATAGTAAAAACATGCGAGTTGTCATAATCCAGAGTCCGTATAGCAGGAATATAATAATATTTTCTTCTAAACCGAACAGATCGAAATGTCAAGTGATTTAATTATTAACTAAAAATTATATCGAAAACATAATTAAATGAAGGAATGACAAATGCGCCAAACTGTATTTATCACAATAATCACATTGACAGTTTCCGAGATTCATTTAATAGATATAATTGCATTCATATAAGTTTTCTAAAGCGAACGAATGATAATCTTTTTTTTTATCTTTAACTAATTCCATACAGAGAAAAATCTATTCAGTCAATTACTGTGTTATAGATTCCAATAAAATAATGAATTTTTCCATTTAATATATCTAGTATCTTTGTATTCTCATCAAAAAGTAAATGACATTTTACTATTTCAGTGTATTTGCCGCATGGACAATTAATAATTCTGAAGTCCGTCTCGAATCGATCAGTAATGGACAAATTAATAACTATTTGATATTTTAGAACCTGTTTACTATCTAGCAATATAATATGTTCTATGAACATGTACTGTAAATTGGTATTTTTAAGATCTTTTGTCCCGTTCAGAATCTATAAAACAATATTAATAGCTCACAACAAATTCTGTACATGACGAAGAAAAACATAATAATATAATCAATGTATTTTATACACCCTCGGCGTCGGGACGATAAAGACTGTGATTTATTCGCCAGTAGTTATTGAAACAGTGTATTGGTACTGCACCTACCTACGTTGTAGCGGTAAACTTGTATTATTGTTCAAAACAGATCAGGATACAACGTTGAGAATAAAATGCTGTTGGTTTTTTTTATTTACGTTTTTATCGTAATAAAATGGAAAGTATATAAGATACGGTTGTATTTTTCAAATAGAAAACCATTTTCCTTTTTCCACAGCAGATTATAACGAGCCCTGCGGTTTTATCTTTATGTATACATACACGTATAACGTACACAACGTACTACTTTACGCTGGTCAAACAAGAACTTCATATAATCCTTATTTATGACGTTTTCCCCTTGGTATTAACCATAATATTATGATACCTGAACCAAAAAATAATCTACTGCATAAAAATAGACCACACCATGCACATCATCTAAGTATTACATAATATTTTCTAAGTGATTATTTTGAAAACATTCATTTTTAATAGTGGTATCAAGACGTTTAATATTTTTATTGTTAAAATAATCAATACAACATGTCTACAAACATGCAGCAAAATATTACAGGAAACGGGAATTATGGAAATAAAATGACATTAAGAATTAAAAATCGCTATTAAGATTTTTAAGCGTTTAATAACAAATTTCTTTCGAAATAGAATTTATACATGTATAATCTAATATATATATTGATATTCATAAAATATTTGAGAATCGTTGAAGTTATATTGTTTAGTATATTTTTCTTGATTATTAAACACCTACTAGTAATGTCCGATTCCGTATAGAATATATCTGATCTATCTGTTTACTTTTGTTGTATATTGCATAGTCACAAGTATATAAAATTAATCCATAAGCATCAAAATTATAACTTCTAAATGTCTGATAAAAGCTGATTTTATTTGACACTTTTCTTTCTTTCAAATACTATATTCATGGTGCTGAGTAAATAAGATAATAATTGAATAAGTAAGATAAAAATGGATTAATGCAGCATTGTATGTACGTTTAAACTTAAAAAAATACTTTTGTCAATTCTTAAATAATTTTTTATACTTTTAGTTTTAAAGAAAAATTGCATAATATTAGGTCTTAACATTTTGGTTAACAGCCACCGTGTCTACAAAAACTTATTTAAATTAGTGTTGAACAATTTTTTTCCATCGTAATATAAAACTGAAAATTATATTTAATGTAGGTATTCACATATATAATTAATTTACTTACATACTTTGAAATAAATTAATGATTATGTCAAATGATTAAAATATTTTTTTACATGATAAAATTACTAGTTTTTTCGTATCTAAGTAACAAATTCACAGAATTAAAAAATTAAGTACCATATTTCAAGTGAATAAACTATTAATTTCATTACGATTGTATTAAAATATAAACGCTTAGATTTAACATTATATTCGTGCAACTAAAATTACCTATAGAAGCAAGATAATGATTCTGTAAATTATTTCAGCTGGAAATATAATCGGAATCATATATTAAATTGAGTTACTCGAACAAATCTTTTGAATGGCACATAATTGTTTTCATCTAAAATCTTTGATCCATGCTTTATATTTAATTAAAAAAAACTCCGCAGTTCCGTGCATTTTACACCATAGTCATATATCAAACATTTTAGACGTTCAACAAACGAAAAAATATTACATTTACAATATTGGTTTTTGAAATGTCGGTGAACAATTTTTGAAGTAGTTTTACGTTTTATATCACAAATAATTTCATTAAATTATACCTATAGTTATACCATTGTAGATACGGGACACCGTAGCTTACATATTTTCGATTTCATTAGAAAACTTAAAAAAAAAATTGCATTTATTATCATGTAAGCGCAAATATTATTTCATATTTATATTGGTATTAAGATTGATTTCAAGATTAAAATACACCAATTAAAGGAAACTTGGTCTCTCCGTTAGGAGTACAGAATATATTTATATAGAATAAATAGATATACATATATTTAAATATCTAGACCCAATATGTATACAAGTGTGTGCTATGAAGATTGGTAACGATAAAATTTAAAGATACAAAAATTAATTCGAATATTATCAATATATTAAATGGATATTGATATTTATAAAAAAATTTAATTTGTTTTAACCTATTAATAAATGGAGCATAATATGTTACTTAAAAAATAAAAACCTTTAAATGTATATTTATCGAATGATTCTTTATAACGCATAAATTATACGGTTCGTCCAAGCAATAGATTTTAAATAATTTCATAAAATAAGTGCTCATTAACACTGATGCAAATGCATCAAGTACCTATATATTATATAAATACCTAAATAGAAGTAGTTCGTTATCTTCAAATTAAACTAATTCATTATAAGAACACTTAAAATAAAAAAAATTCAATCAATGAATTCTGACAGACAAACTTTTATAAGTCAATTCTATAATATAATATATAATTAATCCATTTTCATTAAATTAATGATGATATTTGGCCAATTTTCAATTTCACTATACTGTATAACTTTTCTCCGGTACATGTTACAAATCTAAATCGCAGTAAGAAAATGTATTTTATAAATGTATTTGAATTTTAAACTTTTTAAACAATTATCTATGTTACTATTTGAAGCCAATTAATTTAGGTACTTTTAAAACTTGTACTTTGAGCAACATTTCGTTTTCAATTCATTAATTTATAACTTAAAATCAATTGTTAATATTTATTTTACAAGTTAAATTTATAAAATAGTTGTGATTTCGTTATTTTTAAGTTCGTAGAAAAAATACATACATATATTATGTGTATATAAATTACTAAATTCCTATTATCTGGATGGTTTTATTATAAAAGTATCTATAAAATGGCGCATTCAAAAGCAGCTTGAATTTTTCCGAGACCCTCGATAAACTCTTTCAACAAATTGTGCCTACATTACACACCAAATAATTTGGTATTTACCAAGGGTATGCAATCTATTAAAGACTTCAGGTATTTGTCGATTAAAAATATAGGTTCATATGCGACTATGTTGGCGCGACAATAACGTGCGTGTGTTTGTGTTCTTATAATTGAAAATATTACGAGTTTAAACGATATTAGTCTTTGTGAGAATGAATATTTCAAGTGTCAACCAATATCATATCTATTATATTTATAACAGTTAGGTATGTAATTTAATATTTCAGCGTCATAATATGATATTTACATAAAATGAACTCATGAAACTTATTATTTGAATAACTCTTATTGTTTATGAATATTAATACTAATATAAGTTGTACAATTTCAGTGTCAACAGTTAAAACTTCAAAGGATTACAATCAAATCTTGTTTGTCATCATTAACATTATCTTCCTTTAAATGATAATAATTTTAATGTTTACTGTTGAGTTTATTATGGAAATATAAATTCGGTAAGTATTTCAAAATAAATATAATAATAAGTAAATTGAAACAAATTCTGGCTTTTCGGGTATCTTTCTTAAAAATGGAAAATAAACTACAGCATTTAATAATCCACAACAGTTATATTGATTGGGCAAAGGAAAAACTATTTGAAAATTAACGTTGGCCGATCACGTGACTGCGATTATGAATAGTAATCATTGAACAAAAAGCTAAACTGTTTGAATATTTGTATGAATCTCGTTGTACACCGTATTTAATAGTAGGCACTCATTAGTTACATTCAATTACATTCATTCAATGAGGATCCACACGTGTATCAACTATTGAACGAATAAAATATAGATATATATTATATATGTTCCAAATCTATCCTATCCATGTCTATCAAGCAGCTATGCGTCTTTATAATATAGTACGAGGACATTACCCAGCTGATATCATTCACACAGATTTCGTAAATGCTTTATACGGTGTTCGGCTCTCTTACGTACATATTTTAAGACGTGCAAATCAATTTACTTTTGAAGTTATTTCCTATTTATACAGCAAGAATACAGGATTCATTACATCTCCATCATTCATCATAGATTAAATCGAATCCGTATCTTAGTCGATGTTAATATTCTGGTGTAATTTAACCAAATTTAAACTATAAGTATTGCACTCGTATTAATGTTTTGTAAACTTGATTGCATTACTTTATGATATATTAATTATATAATTAATATATAATAATTACAAGTTGATAATGTATCCAAATCAACACACACTTAAATTGATAAGTTTACTAACCTCCTTATCAATATTTTTTAAGAAACTTATTTAAACGAGACTACAAAATAATTTGAATAGCGCAAATGTTATTCTAAGACTCCAACTTGGGTTTAGACAGTTCAACAAGAAAGACAAATGCCAACCATTCGACAGTTCAATAGCTTTTTCGTACAATGGAACATATCAGTACTTAATTTGAAAAACATTACCATACCATTGCTATATTTACCGACGTCTCTTAAGCGTTTGACAAAGTTTGGCACAAAGTTCTATTATTCAAACTAAAATCTATCAATACATCGAAAAATGTATTTAATATTATTAAATACTTTTTATCAAATATAAAATACTCAAGTAAAATAAATGATAATATTTCTGACCTCCAGTCTTTTTCTTAGCTGATGTATCTCAAGGCTCCAAACGGGAACCTATTTTATTCAGTATTTACATATCTGACATACCGCAGTCATCACGTTCAAATTTTTCGCAAATGATACAAATATATATATACCGAATCCCATAATATCGAAGCCATAACTAAAAATCTACAAGATAACTTATAAAAATGGTTTGGAAGCTAGAAAACATACATGAATGCTTCAATAAATATATAGAAGTCGTATTTGCACCGCAGTATTCTACTCCACTTCCTCTAAAATTTGAAAATGATTCCTCGTCAACTGTCCGTTAAGTACATGAGGTAGTGAGGTGTTACATTAGATAAGAGGCTAACCTGGTGGCGTCATATATCTACTAAACTTCAACAAGCAAATTAGTGTCTGTTGATGTTATTTTCAATTCTAAATAAAAAGTCAGTTATACATGATAAATGTTCAATATTAATATGTAAGCAACTACTACGCTCAATACTTATTTATGCTTGCCCTTTCGGGGTAAATTCTCAACTTTACGCATAAAATAAATTCAAATTATCTAAAATAAAATAGGTACTAAAAATAGTAACGAACACAACATGGTTAGGTCATACGAAACGCAAACCTACACAAGATCTTCAAATTACAATGATTTGAGATCATAAAGTAGGTAGCCTTGCTATAAATTTCCATAGTTCTCTTCATAAATCATCAGGATCACTACACTTAAATTTACATATGCATTCACCATCCCGAATACGCGGTCAACCACATGATCTTATCAATTAACTAAATTAGTATAATAATAAATAAATTATGTCTGGTATCCTTTATCTTACACTTTTATATTATATTTTTTTTTCAATGTCTTCCCAACTTTCAATGCTATCTCCATGATTGCTATATATATTTATTGTTACATGATTATTATCATGTCAAAATAGCCAAAAAAAAAAAAGATTCTGTAAATATCCTTAGAAGTAGAATGACTATTAAGAGCTAGGAATATCTTCTCATATATATATAGAATAATAATAAAAAAAAACTCGTACAGACTAGATAAACTTCGTGACTTGAACTTTGGTGTGTCAAAATGCCTGCATAAGCATATAATATATATTTTAAGACTTGAGAAGTGATTTTACATATTTTTTAAATCTATCCATTGCGATATATCTGGTTCAATCAAACATGGCTTTGGCATTAATTTTTAAGAAGATTGCAGTTTTTACTCTTGTATAGAATATAACTTACTGGAAAGCACTCAAAATATTTTAATTTTTAAAACGTGTCACATTAGACTAAATCTTTTTCCAAGGAGATCACTTTATGTCACACCTTCAAATACATTTAATCATGTATCAGCCGTATGGAGCCATTTATAAGCACTCGGATAAAGCTATGTTCGAGCAAGTTTTGCAATTTCGCAACACGTACATTGATACATGTTTCACTTGGGCAGTCGAATATTTGTATGCTTGTCACTCGATCACCGTAATATATTAGTGGACACTGGACGTACTATAAAATAAAAAAAAAAAAAATGCCCAATAAGATGGATAAAAACTATAAAAGTTTATTATTCGCTCCGATTTGAAATAAATGATAAGCAACGTTGGAAATATTGTTCTGAATTAAGACAAAGAGCTTTGTAAAATATTTAATGAATATCTCTATAATTTCAAATATGTGGTGTATTTCTAACTTTAAAAATTTAAAATAAATTGACCACGTCGAATCTTATAAGTTTTTACTAATTTAGATACCTTTTGGTTAGGCTTTGAATATAATTGCAAGCCATAAAACACAAAACTACTCTCAATATGGACGTTATTGGTGAATTTAATTTATCATTTTTTTTCTACGTATAAGAATACAGGAAGAATAAAAACAACCAGTTTAAAGTTCAACGCTCGAATTAGTTCTATTCTAATTCTAACATTCAAAAATTGTTTACAGAAATGGAAAGAAACATTGAAAGCTAATAATGTATATTATTCGTTAAGAATCTGAAACGGCCTGTAAACATAAACATCTTCATCGAATGGAGTGTAATTGTATGTTATATGTAACCGTGGAGCACTTACGCGGTTACAATAATTATAATAATATTATTGTCGTGTTTTCGCGTTCGACAATTATACACGTGTATAAATATACACATTAAATGAGTAGGCCGAGTAGGGACTGTGCATACAAACACAATACAATGTACAATGTACATCGTATAGAGACATTATAATATGGTATACTAGAGGCTACACGTGAATATATTATGTACTAAATAATATTGTATATTCTAGTATGTATTATATTTTGTATACGTATTAAAGAATATATTCATGTGTTTACGGTAATTTCTACTTCTGTAATTGACATACAGCGATAAGTCCAAAATGGATGTTGAGAAAATCATGGTTTGACTCACCCAATCACGTGTTAACGGCGGAGTTTTCCCTCACACACGCACACTGCACACACACATGCATAGAATACGTACCTATGATGTAATACTAACCCGCAGAATTCTATAACTTCACTTCGTGCACATTTTGTATAATGGATATATATGCAATACGATGTATATATGCACATACGTGTGTGTGTATCTAATTGTATTACTTCTATGTATACATAATATGTACGCGGTATTGACAAAATCTCGAGTGTGACGCGCGAAATTCAATTTGCCTCATCATTCGCTGGGTCGGGCCTCCCTTCTCACTATGTACACATATGTACATGCGCGTACATAATATGCACACATTTATGTGCAACCTCTCAAGAAAAACTGTTAAAAATTGAATACTTCCTATTCTAATATGAACCAAGTCCCATATAACAACATAAATAGATTGTGAGTATCATTCCTGGTACGATTTAAAGTTATCGCCTATAGGTATACGGTTCATAATCATTAATTCATAAGATATTTATCATCATCTAATATATTATCTTAAAATATGCGAATCATTCGAGATTTTATTCAACCTCCATTAACAAAACATTTGTAGACGTCTGTAAAACTTATAATAGCAAATATAATTGTCCATAATACATAGTTAAAGTAAATCCTACGTGCGATAGCATTCACTTACATCCTGAGACGCACACAAATATATATGAGTAATAATTAGGAAAGTGTAAATTTTTTTAAAGCAATAATTATTTTACTGATTTTACAAAATCCATAGCCTAAATTAAAAAGAATGATAGAATAATATACAGCCATTAAAATACATTAACATCTAATGATATATTATGTGATTTGAATACGAATTTCAAAACTGTTGATTTGCGTCTTACGCTGTATACGTTGGACCACAATGTAAGTCTCTTTATTCTCAACACCTTTCTAAAGAGTGCGTTTTGAATTGTGTGTGAAACAAAATCAGACCAAAAAATACCTATACAGTTAAGAATGATTTTTTTTTATGTTTTAATATTAAAGTAAGTATTTTTACGGTTTAAACGTTTTCGGTTGATTCTCAGCCAATGTATAATAAATATTTATTTGTACAACTTACAGCAGTGCCATTTAATAATAATATATACGAAATAATATTCTCTACATTTAAATATAAAAATGTGATGTCCCTGCCTCTCCTGCCACTTGCCGACACCCTAGTTACATTGGTGCAGGTATTGTTCTGTATATCCTACGCGATGGACAGACTATACATTTTCCCGGGCCAAAAGAACAAGGCACGCGCGTTTATATATACATACAGGTTTGATATTCATATCATAATATATATATATATTTAGGTGTATGTTTTGAGCATCGGGTAGAAGATAAATGGTGGCGGTTTAACTTTGTTCGAGAGACGCATCTTTTGTTCTAGTGGGTACGCGTGTGTCGGTATATTTTGTGTCATTATAAACACACATATAAAATCTAGGTATATACATATACGTTTATATACAGCGTCGCGTAGGTTTTTGAATGCGTGCAGTAGTTTTAATTAAATTTCAAGTAAACGATATTTGCAGTGGAGACGCACGCACGTTCGGGTACACGGTAAACACGTGACCATAATACCACTGCCGCCGCCACTGTCACATTGCCGCCCGAAATACGCCTTTTATTATCACATTATATTATTACCACCTATTATCTAATACTTTATCAGTCAACCGATGCGTCGTCGTTGCATTGTCTTCACAGAGTTTATTACATCGCTGTCGAGTCCTATACTCCGGTATAAACCACGAATAGGACATAGGCCATATAAGTACCTGCAGTAGTGTTCAAACATTTTTTGAACACGCCTCATCACCAAATGTTCGTGGCGCATGTATCAGACGCATGGACAACCAGAAACCTTTTACTAAGACAACGTTTAATTTTTTCAAATATATTGCAGGTCGCGATTTTAAAATCACCGAATTACATAAATACACTCGTATCATAATGTTTGCCTATCTATTCTAACAGCTTAAACAATCTTTGACAACCACGGAGATACCGACGACGGGGTCGACGGCTCACTCAGAACGGATAAGACTTGTTTGCCGATCATAAAGACCACATCCTCTCGTTTGTCGATGTGGTAATGCCACTGCAATCTGGTTCTACGTTCTATATATAAATATATATGAACATAATCAAACGAATGACGTACGAGAATATCTGTATAAACTATAAAGTATAAACTCATACTGCAAGATAAGTTCATATTTGATATTCGTTTTCAAAACTGACCATTATTAAGTTTACTTATTTATCATCGCTATACTCGCGATGCTGAAATAGCTGATGTGGGTAATCTGAGGTCAATTTCGTTCTCGTTTGTAGTTGTGATATTAAGAACGTTGTAAGGGTTGTTCTTAATTGCGTCGCATCATAAACTAAAAATATTTAAGATGTCCAAACTTGGTTAAAACTTAATCAACAAATCCCTGTGATTGCTATATTAGTAATGTGTATACAGCGTTCACACCGTAGCAAACGAGCAAATGTAAGTTCCTACACGAGACTATGCAGGTAAAAAAATAGTTATGTTAGTTCCTACATAGTAATAAAAATTAATTATATCAGTATCCAATAATGCATTTGATAAATAAATAAATTACAAAATATAATAATAATTTAATATCTATATCTAATCCATACTATAGTATTATATTCCAGTAACCACATCTCATTTTTTCACCGGATATGAACTAACACACGCACTTTTTTTCCCTGTAGGAACGTATGCGATTGTTTACCTGCTATTCTCGTGTAGGAACTTACTACTACCCTACCAAACAATTCTTTCAATTAGTTCAAGGAAATCGATAGCATTTAAAAATAGAATCAACAAAATATGTTCAGATATATTTCCTAATATTCATAAAGTCTAAACTGAGTTTTCCACTGCTAATGAAAAATAAATAAATCAATATAAATTAAGGCTTACACAAGTATAGAGTTTCAAACTATTATAGTAAATATTTTTTTTTTTAATCTCTAATATATTATATTTTCCATTACTCTAAAAAATAAATGTCGGTAAATTTAATTTCTTAAGTTTATCTAAAAATACTGTTAATTACATGAGTAGATAGTAATTAACAACATTAATAAGTAATAACTATTAAGAACTACCTATTTTGAGAATATGAACGTGTAATGTTTCTCTGATATAAATGTTATACATATATATATATATATATATATATATATATAAATATATATATTGTATATTGATAATGTAATATGTGATAAGAGATAACAATCGTTGTAACACACATCATGTGAACCCGTCATGTTTTAAAGTATAAAGTTTATAATAAAGTATAATAAAGTATAGTAAAGTATTGTTATATATATATATATATAAAGTTGTGTTTACTTAATAAGCCTACTGGCAAAGATAGAACAATAAACTTAGTTATTAATATTTTTACTTTAATCATCTACTAAAATGTTACTCATTTATTTTTATTAATTATATTCTACAATAACATATCTAAAAGTCTAAGAAAGAATCTCCTCAAGCATATTCACTTTGACAGATAATCGAAAGTTAAGGAATGTATCCACTATATAATATGTAATACTATGTACATGCTATGTACTGTATTGATCTGTATAAGTAATTTTAAAGCTTTTAAGTTTATACCAGTTCAATGTTTTTGACGATATATATATATATATATATAACCAAGAAATTATATAGCCATGCAAATAACAAATGAATATATATAGTAAAACTTTTTATACAACAGATAGTGTTTTATAGTGTTTCGTGAATCGCAATTTCAATGTCATTCTGTTACGACTAAACCATGCTGTTCTTTTTTTTTCTAAATGAATAATCGAAGACAAAAATATTTAAAGAAAAACTTTTATTATATTAATGTACTAGCATTATTGACCAAATAAATTACTAAAATCAAAACAATCAATGTATTTCAAACACAGTTCATTATGAACAGTTTTATATTTATATTATAAATTATATTTGAAGCGAAAATTTCAAAATTATGTTTTTGAAAAATTATAGCCAATTACATGCTATAATATGTGGGCCAAAAAAATAAATAAATTTCTGAAATCCTTGTAATTAATAACCATAAACATATTAACCAAGCCTAATTGTTATTTCCAGGTGGGTATCTACAACTATGAATGGATTGTTGGAAACCATTATCTATTACCTTGTGACTGCTGAGACACTGGAAAATTTGATTTTTTTTTAAATTGTTCTATTTTTTAGAGTAAGCACAGCAACTGGGGCCATTAGCCTTACATGCGGGGTTTTGGTTTGTAGGTGTTTTAAATTAAAGACAATGGAGGAAGTTAAACACGTGGATATAGTGTATGCGTGTAGGTATAGACAACGCAGCTAAAGTCATATTTTATGTGGTCACCCAGCCGACTGCTAGCAGCACCTGGTAGTGATTGACCACAGCACTCAGAATGACTGCGGCAGATCGTTCCACCACACCATGCCAAAAATGTTATTTTATTTAACAATAGTCGTGTATTATTTTATTGTTAGTATAAAATGTAAAACAATATTATATAACATGATGTCCTCTCATTATTAACGCTTGCTAGTGATTATTATAATATATTTTGTACATTTCAATTATTATCACTTTTTTTTTGTGCATGAGATAATTGGTTTATACACTGAACTTATCATGAAAATGATACGCTTGAAGTCAACCCGGTTATCTATATCAATACATAAATAAATCATTTGTCCCACGTGTGTAACGACATCACGTAAGAATTGCTTGACTGATTTAGCTGATTTATTTTTGTTGTGTTCGTAATTCTTAGAACGAGGTTTAGAAGAACGAGTATTTTAGAAAAATCAACCAGATAGTTTGGTAATTGGTCTTTCTTAAAAACAATTCAATCGAGTGGAAAATTTTAAATTTTAGTTGTCATAGCAATGCAACAAATGTTTATTTTTTATTTCATTAACTTAAGGTTAAATAGGTAGATAATTTTTTGTAATTTATAATTTTGTATCTTATTATGACAACATGAAGATTGGTATAATATAGAATATATTATTATTTTTTAAAGAAATAAAAGAATTACCATATTAATTTGTTAAAATCAAACATGGCTAGACTTTAAATAAGGTAATAATGTAAGGTAAACATTCCATTAAAAATTATGCCCGGCCAAGTCTGTCCTCTACGAAGCTGGTTAACTTAGCTAAATTTAATACTATTTTTACATAGTTTGTCGTAAAGTAACGAAATAATATCCCACTAATGGTCGTAATTACTTCAACATCAACAATTATAATACCAGGTTTCAGACTTGCACTTTTATTATATATTCAGAATGCTAAGTCGAATAATTTTATAAAATGTATGTATATAGAATTCAAAATAGATATTCGAGGACTTTTCAATGATTATATTCAAAATATTCCACAAAAAAATGAAGAATTCAAATGCAGTTAAAATTATTTTTTACTTTATCCTTAAAAATTTTAAAAAATATAGATAGTTATTTCGTGTATCAAAACAAATTTAATATTCAAATTTAAAAATACCTTTTATTTGAAATTCCAAAATAAGCATTAGGATGTTAAAATGTTAAATAATATACTTGGTTATTTTACATTAGCATTAACAAAATTATTAAAACCTGTATTTATACATCACAGGCTATACCTGGGTTGGGCTAGGTAAATATATTTAAACTTTATAACTTATATGATGGAATTATCAGATATCATATTAATTAAGTATATTTATGTAGAATAGAAATTATATGATGAAATTATCAGATATCATATTCATTAATTATATTTATGTAACATAGAAATATATACTTGTTAATATTATTCAGAATACAGTTCAAATAGTTTACATTGTTTACAAGTAGGTTAAGATATTTAATTTAATTTAATCAATTAGTCATCCTTTATCAGTAATTATTACTTTATTAGCTGTTGTTGTCAACAGTATATATTTTTTATAATAGATTGAATGAACATTAACATTGAAATAACAAATAAGACTAGGTTTTTTTTGATGATATAAAAATATTAAATTGTAGTTGATACAGTAAGTACATGGACTTAGTATTTCCATATGTTAGTATATTGTATAAATATTCGAAAACATTATATTGATCAATGGACATAAATTTATAATTTAAATAAATGAAGAAATTTTTTTTTTTTGCTAAATACTGTGAAAGTATAATAATATTAGCTTCCGTTACCCATCGTTACCCAGAATTTAATTTGTCATTATTATGATTATATGAATGCAAACAAGACCACGATGAAAGTTTTTATGAATTAAGATATGAAATAGTATAGTAGAGGTGTTCTATATCACAAATCGAAACTACTGCCCAAATTTCATATTCATATAACTTGAGAGGTTTGGGCTGTCATTTTTCATTATTATCTCGTTTAATCCGTACTTATTGAATCTGGGAAAATCTATTCATAATGGGTCGTACTACATTTACTTTGTACTTAATAATATCCATCACCATAAAATCTACTCAAAATCAACTAAAAATATTACCTTGGTAACAAGTTAGAGAAAAATTATGCATTTAAGACCGGAACTCAAACTACCATTGATCCTTACAAATGCAATTTTCCAAAATACTTTTCTTAATGAATAGCTACATTATATTAGCTATCTGTATACAAAATTTCAGCTTGATTGATCAAACGGTTTCGGCTCTGGGTTGATTATGGATCATTTCAGGACACCTTTGTTTATATCCAGATTTACCAATAATCCAATAATACCAATAATGTATACAAGTAAAATAAATAAAGACTTAGTTAAAATTTCGAAATCATTCAAAATATATATTTTTCAAATGGGTTCTCACTATTAACGGAAGTAAAAAAGGAAGTATAGAATCAGAGTAATTTAAAAATAATTGTTGATCAATTGTAATTTATAACGAAATATTTATTGTTTTTAGATTTTTAATTTCTATTTTCCGAACAAACTATTTATATTTCTTTCAATATAAATAATTTTCATTTAAATGACTGTAGCATACACAGAGAAAAGTAGGAAAAAATAAAATGACATCAAGATTTTTCGCTTCGATATTGTTTTTTTTTCACTCTCCGGTTAACCTTTATACGCATTATTCTGTAGAGTTCCAAAGTCTCTCGGTGTATCGTTCCAAGAATCGGTAAATGGAAAATAGGTGAGTCTGAGGCAATAATATTATTTTATTTTTTGAAGGGGGAGAGGGAAGAATTATTGTATTAATATGACAGGTATTCTGGAAATATATAGGACCGTAACACCGACCGCCCCGGAAAAAAGCTTGATTTATATTGTTGGTTTTTTAATACTGTAACTGAATAAACAACATAAAGATAGACTATGGTTCATTACGTTATTAAAATTTTTCCAATCATGAATCCCAACCTCAACTTATAAACGAAAAACTAATATAATTCTAAAGATCTGATCATACAAAAGATAAGGATCAGACAAAACAGAATGTGTGAATCATATTTTCATATAAATATAAGGTGATATTTTTAAACATTAAACGACCTTTGTGGTCGATTTATATGTTTTTGAAGACGTTATTATAATATTTTGAATGCATTAATACACTAAATGTTCGCAAAAGAGTATTATTTTTATAATTTTTTTCTATTTATAATTACCAACTACCTGTTTAAAGTTTAGAGCTAGGTCTGTACTATGCTGTCACAATACTCTGGTCTGAGCTTAAAACACTTATAAATAATATATCAGCGTATCGTTCGATTTTTGAAATATTTAAAAAAAAAAAAAATTACTTTATGGTATGAAATAAAATTACGAGTTTCCCAAAAAGTGTCACATGAATCATTAAATCAAAAAAGTTTATGTTATACTAAATACAGCTAAATGAAATAGTCTGGATACCTGGATGTTCAGATGAACACAAGTGTCAAAACTATGTGTAGCTTAAACGAGAGAAATAGCAGGGCAATGGTAGAAAGAACAAACAAAATGTTATTGGAATTTATTAAGACTAATGCTATACTTGGTTCATAAAGAAGTTTATTTACTTTACACTACTAACTCACAAGGCATTGGAAGAATGTCAGATTTTAGTCTAGCCAAAATAATACATAAGTAATATGTGTAATCAACATATCACCCTGCCACTTTGGGCGCATACATAAACTAATCTAGTGGCAGAAAAGCTGTTTCCAACGAATGAAAGTCCAGCTTCAAGTTTCGAAAGTGATCAATGAAAGACGCTACATGGAGTGGATGTCACAAAAATAGTGTAAAATCCAATAAAATTAAAATATTGGTACTAAAAGGAATGTAAATGGGCAAATAAAAAATTACAGGAAAAATACGTCTTTTATTGTTGTCAGGTGTTACAAAATAAAAAGGTTGAATCGATTATTGAAACCAAAAATAAAAAATACATAGCTTAATAAATAATCTGTTCGATTAAATATCAATAATTTTAAATTCCATAGTTTTACCACTTTTTATGAATGTTGTTTATGATTGGTGTAACATCATGTGCATGTCCGATACACAAATATTTCTTACGCGAAAGTAGTAATAAATAAGAAATAAATCAATTTAATGTTGTGGTTTCATAATCCTTATAATGATATTAACTATTAATTATTAAACTTTCACGTTGAAAGTGTCTACATAAATTTTTACTGAAAATGTTTATTTTTATCGTAGAATCACAAAAAAAAATTATATCATTCATAATTTTACTACAGTAAATATTTACCATACTTTTTACCTATGTATATAAAAAGTATATAGCTATAATTATTTATTTTAATGGTTGAAAATATGTTTACTCACATAATAACTCCAAAAATATTCATATAATTACCTGAAACATATAAAAAGTACATCATTGTTTTTACATGTTTTATTAATGCCTGATAAACTATAAATATCAATATCCATTAGTTTTATATACGCATATAAGATGATAACAGTTTATTATATATAATACCTGTAAATATATAATATATCTATAAAAGTTATACTATAGTAAAATATTAAAAATTAGATTAATTTTTTTAGACTATATGTATTTGATATTTGGGATTTTGATATTACAATTATAATATGGCATAGAACTTGGAGGTGCTCAAAACTGAGTTGGGTCACTGATTAAAATAAGTAAATATAATATGTACACAGAGAAGACAATAATGTAGGTACTTACAATGAAAATAAGCAATATAGCAACGCATATCTCTGGGTCACATAGTATCAAGGTGCGTATATAAAGGATAGGAGGGTTTGAGGTAAATACCCTCCCCGACATAGGAGGAAAATTAATACTTATAATATAAGTACACTTGTGCGTTTCTATATTTAGGAAATTAATAGTTAAGACTAAATTATAAATTATGGTAGGTAATAGGATACTCAAGCTCAAATATTCTATCAACATGACATTCAATACTATACATTAATGGTTTTTTTTTTTTTTTTTTGCAAAAAAAACACGAATAAAAATGAAAATAATTCAATAAACGGGCAATGTATTGATATTTTTTGTTTCATACAAAAAAAAAAAATTTTTAAATTCTAAATGCATGTTCAATGAAATAATAAACTGTGAGTACTCTAAGTTTATTCACTTCCTATTATATATTATGAGAAATTAATTATAATAATAATAAATATGCCAACAAATGTCTTTTACATGCGGTTAAGAAAATAATATTTTAGGAAATGATTGGCTTAAGTTTCAAAATTCTAAGAAAAATTATGTACATTCTGACAAATAAATACAATTTTTAGCAATGAAAAAAAAATATTGTATATGATAATTTTCTTATTAGATACTTAAAGTTACTTAATTTGAACCAAATATTAATTATTAGCCAGTTAAAAAAAAGTACTGATACATGACACGTGTGACGAACAATAGTTGGGTCTTGAACTCTTGAAGTATCACTATATGTTACATTTTATTATTACAGTGATATCATAAAAGTGTTTAAATTGAAATTTTCTACAGGCATAAAAGGCGTAGTATAAACGAGTGTTTATTAACAGTTTGGTAAAAAAAATTTGAATATATGATAAATGAAAATAATATAATTAAATATGATTAGTTATGAAATTTTATTTGAACATACACCGTATAATTCCAGAATTTTGGTAATAACTTGCATTCAGAAATAAATTAAAATAAATATTGACATTTAAACCGTCAGTTTCAGTATGGACCTTAATATTTGTTTATTTAATTTAAGTGTTACTTCATTCACTGTCGAACAAAATAAAAAAAAATTAATTTTAAATTTCGTTTTTAGTCTAAACGAGGTCCATGACATATGTCAAAAACACTCAGTAATTCATTAGATTTCAAGAATTTTTCGAATTTTTAAACTTGATTTAAATAATCAAAGGACTAATTTAATTTGAAATGTAATACATTTTTTTTGGTACAATGGTTTATAGAATATACTAAGGTACGTATGTCAATATATTAATGTATGACTCAATATAGTTTTATATTAACATTTTTAAGATAAATTAGGTTACTTATACCATCAAATATGTTGATATTATAATAACTATAACAACTGAAAACGTCCAAACAATAGTTGTAGAAATATTTAGCTAATGTACATAATTCATGATGCATTTTAATTATGATACATAATTCAGGTAGTGATTCATTTAAGTGGATGTATATTGTTATAAATAATAATTATAACTTATAATTTATAAACTTAAACGTTTTAATAATTTCTTATCAGAAACGTTTAAGAAAAAAAATTATTTTTATATTCAATTTTTTCAAAAGAATAGTTTTTTAGTTTTCTGCTAAAGTTTGGTTTATTTTGATGTTTAGAATTTTTTTTTTAATTACATTTTTTTGAAAAAAAAAGTTAAAACTGTAGTTTTGATTATGAAACATAATAAGATCTATCTTAAGAATTGAATTTTAGTTTAAAGTACTCTACTTTATTTATATTTCAAAAAACTTATTACATTTTCAATATGTTTATTTTCTTCAATGAACGAATAAAATTATTTACTGATACCTACTCGTAAATCAAATTGTATATATTTCAATGTTAAATTTTTACACAGCATAATATATGCGTAATGCTTACTTACGGAGTGTTGAATGTATAAGAATACAATACCACAATTTAATACATTTATATATTATTATTTATAAATTATGCTTGTAAAAAAAAAAAAAAAACAATAACCATCGTATTATTATTTATTAAAAATTGTATACCTACAAAGTATGTTTTATGTAAATAATTAATAATTTTGGTGAGTACCTACGTCCGAACTTTATGTAAATTTTTATTTTTATGTAATACACTATTATAACGAATTATATACCATGTAATGTTGATAATTATCAATGATATTGTAAATCCTGATATAACGATATAATCTCTATTTTATGTAACAATTAAATATTTAATATTGCTGTTAAAGTATGTTAAACACAAAGTAACCCCAAAGTAAAAAGTAGAGGAGGGACGATAAGAAATAATCATATATATAATATATAACTCATACTCATAATATATTAGGGATCATTATTTTGATATTTTCACTAGATAAGTACCGAATACTTGTATACAGATTACAATTACTTACATATTTTCACCGAGAGTTTAATTAATTATTTGATGTTTCGACTATCTCAACTCGATTCAATTCAGAGCCATTCATTTTACACTATATATAATTTATTTGTACAGGTATTCACAATCATGCTCATTTTCTTTATGTAATTATATTGATTTTCTCTAATTTCAAAAGTTTTTACTTTAATACTAATAAAGGTTCTAATATTTTTATTGATTCGATTGTATTTCAACAAAAACTCTTACCATATACCTTTGTGCTAAGCTTATTATATTTTAATAGCCAACAACTCTTAAATAAACTTAAAACATTTCCTCCTTTCAAAAAAATACTTAAAATTCATATTGTAAGATTGTAGATATATTTGTGAGGTAAATATTAAAATATATAAAAATAAAATATAATATCATGATCAAAGTATATAAAACAACCTTAATTTAAAACGCATATCCTATTCATTTAAAATAATTATTTATTATCAGTGACATCAATGAAAATGTCTCTCATGTAAACGGCTTCTTGTAACTATTTTGCATTGCCTTTTACATTATTATACGAGTACTTTGTTCAGTATTAAATTTGTCAGCGCAACTTTGATTTTATTTAGAAGTTTTCACGAAACGTAGTTTCCATGTTTTTGACTATCTAACTTTCAATCTTCTCACTTCTCACGTGAATTTTTTTATTATTATTTACCATTTAATCCGAATTTGATCAGCTGATATCACATCTTCCATTTATCTACAGCCATGGTACGGATACACAAATACGAGATATCTTGCTCTACTTGTTACTCTCAACTTGCTGTATTTGGTTACACCCTTCTTTTCTAACAACCGTATTTTTTTACTCTTATGTGGTTTTGGGTACTTCCACATTTTTTAAAAAATCACACGAAACATTTTACCAAATCAACATGCAGACTTCTGCTATCACCCACTCTACCTTGTCTACATTCTCTGCTTCTTTAAAATCATCTGTTACTACTTCTAGTTTATACAAGTCATATTGAGCTTTATAGCTAGTGACAGAGTTGGGCATGATTCGAATAATATTTTATCAAGATTAACTATTTAATATTTAGATAACATTTTATTCGAATAAAAATTTAGTCGAATGATTTTTTTTTATATTCATTCGAATAAAATGTATTCGTCTAATTTTGAATTATGATTAATTGAATAAAAAATTATTCGACTGAATTTCAAACATAGATTTGTAAACAATTTTCGTTTATTTTATTTTGGTAAAAATATGGTTGGTAAATAAAAATAGATATATATATACACAATAACATCATCATAAGATTAAACAGATCATTTTATTTTTATAGCTACATGCCTAACTTATTATATTTTTGTGTAGCGCTCTATATTTGAACTTATAAATATGAGATACAATAACATTCGTATCTTAATATCTCTATAGTATAAAATATTATATACGATAATAGCTATACGTCAATATTGTTATTGTAGTGTTCCGTGCAGAATACATTGCACCTCATATTCGTAGAGCGTCAGAACAATTAATGTTGTTATAAATTAGATAATGAAAATAAATATAACGTTTGATTAGTAAATTATTAGAAAGATAAATTTTATTTAATATACAATAGAATAATTATAGCTATTATCAATTTGAAGGCAAAATAAGTTATTCTACCTAACACTTAAAAAACTGAGAGTTGAAACTATATAGTACTGTGACTGGGCTATTATTACTTACGACTATTACCAAAGTACAATAATAACGTCTTCAATATTGATACATAATTACTACTTAGGTGCAGGTACATACTACATATTATATGTACACTTACAAGATGAGTTATAATCATTATACAGTACATATTTTGTATTAGTATTATTTTAAAATTGTTTGAATAATTATAAAAAAAAAAAAAATTATTTGACTATCAGTTTATATTTAATAAAATAAAATAACCGATAATTATTTGAAAATCAATGATTGAAATTTAGTCGAATAATTTTTTATTTGATTAATCATAATTTAAAATTAGTCAAACAAAAGTTTTTCAAATCAGTCTAATAAATTTTTATTCAAATAATTGCAACAAAAAAAAAACTTTTGACTAAATGTTTATTCCAATAATTATCTAGATAAAATTTTGGCCAATTGACTAGTGAGCACCCAATTATAAGGTATCGCTGACGGGAAAAAAAAAAAGAATAGAATTATAGAAATGAAGATAGAAATAAAACAATAACGTATGATGGTGCACAACTTATAGATACTCGTGAACTGTATATGAAGCGGTGAAGGTAAAATTGCAGTATAGTTGCTTCGGACAAGATAAAAGCCATCCAGCAAGACGAATATCTTTTACCGGCGTCGGACGTTTTACAAATTGGTCTCGAGCCTAGTGAGGCGTATAATCCGACGCCATTTTGCGAAGGATACGGCCGCGAGCGTGTGTACGTTTAATAAACATGGCAAACTTATTTTCTCCGGTGCGTCTTCTTATCAAAACTACTAGCGGGCGTTTTGACAAAAGTCTTATAGCATGTTAAGTTGATTTATCGGTCGGCGGCAACATCCCTTCGTCCATGTATCAAATACATAAAAATACTTATACATATATATACACACATATTTCTTGGGTGATAAAAAATATAATATATTAATATATCTATATAGTATTATCTGTAGCAAATTTAGAATTTTCTTGAAATTACAATTTTATGAACAAATTTTCTCGTGAGCCCCAATATTCATACCTACTAGATGTAAATGATATTTATGGATATTTCACAAAAAAACTTTAATGTTATTTTTTTTTTTTTTTGTAATACATTTCCTATATATGTATTTATAAATTTACAATTAGTACCTATCTATAATAATTTTATAATTAAATAATTCAAATTCTCGTTCTAAACTGGAGTACAACGAATAAAAAAACTATGTATATACTATTTAATTTAATTTATTTATTAATTTATTCTATTAAATAACCTACATCGTCTGACATTTCAAATAGGTACCCATTTTTGCTTAATAAATTATCAATCGAGTTTTCAAGTATAATTTAGAAATTCAAAGTACACTGTATAATACTTTCAATCAAGATATTAAGTATATTAAAAAATCAAATTCAATTTTATAAATAAAAAAAAAATGCTATAAAAATAATCATTAAACTAATTTAATAAAATAGATAACACCCATGATAGCAAAGTTAATTATATTATATTTTCATTAAAATATATCCACGTATGCTACTCACGATTTTCCAACTATTTTATAAAACAAAGCCCTTTAGATAATCTATAGGCTCATTATTGTTTTGAATGCATGAATCAAAAGATGAATGACTTAAAAAGGTTAATTTCATAATTATTTAAATATTGTGACACGGATTTTTAGAAAAATATTGATTTTTAAAACTCTAAAAAATCTATTAGTCTTCTATAATTTATTTAAGTTTGTGAAAAAGTTAAAAGTAATATTATGTAAAATAATTGTATTGTATAATATTTTATATTACCATTAATAGAATATTGATAGAGGTATAAGAAGTTATTGCATTTGTCGAATTATACTGAAACGCCCTGTATGGCTGTTATAACGTTACAATACATCACTAATCCACTCAATAAAATAATATTGAGATCTATTATCACTTTATATACATATATACACTCAATGCGTGTTAATTGAACAAGAAAATGTATGTAAAGATCCAAAAAAAATATACTTATTACAAGTTATTCACAGATATAATCAAATGCATCAAACACTGATCTATTGTAACAAACGAACCGATCCAATGGTACCACTATACTTGGGTATTAAAATTTATCTCTGTTAAACAAAACTTGTTTCATCCCAACCATGGTAAAAAATAATAGTAACTTATATGTCTCATGAGGGAATAATTACGATAATCCAAACGGAAATGTAAAGACTTATTTCCCCCAAATAATCAATATTCCGAAATAAAAATGACTCATGTGCGAACATGAATATAATGATATAATATCAAATTCAAGGTTACATCTAGGTATTAACAAAGCATAGTATTGTATTATATAGTTTCCAAAATAGTCAAATACGTTCACATAGTCTAAACTAAAAACAACTTTGAAGGCGAAATTCTCACAAATGGTATCATAACTGAACCACATATTATATAAATAAAATGTAGCGTGTCACAGTTTACTTCATCGCGCAGCAGTTGAATGCAGACACCAATACATACGGATATGAATAACGGCGTTGGACAAAGCCAAGGGCATGAAATTAAAAAAAAAGTAATACCAAACGGCGAAACCATTCAAACACGGACTAAACGGTGCACAGCGTAATATTCGACCCGATTTGTACATGCCGCACTGCTATATCACACGCATTCATACTTTTTCAAAAGTGCTCCTTCAATGCATTTGGTGATTGTCCGATATAGGAGGATTATCTACCCTTTGGAGGTTTCCAGTACCTTGTATTATGTGTATAAATAATATATTATATGGCTCCCGTATTGACAATACATTTTTGTTTATCGCCAAAAGGCAAATGTACCATTAGATTACAAAATATTTGATATCGTTCAATATTTTTTTTAACAGTTATATGCAGCGGTTCCTTTATTATGTCGGAAGTTCGATTAGTACACTCAGTAAATATAGAATAGAAATATAAATCGCATAGAATAAAATAAATAAAAAAGGAAAGTTAATGTATTAAATACGTATGTACACGAATCTTTGGAATAATTATGTGATGTCACTGACATTTATGCTGCTTTTTAAACTTAATGTTAAGTTATTTTTTTAATTTTTGTTTCAATTTGTAAGTCTTGAAAGATTATTGCCTTAGAAAACTATTTGTGACTTATTTATAATTCTAAAATGTTTTTAAAATGTCTTTAACATTTATAAAAAGAACAATATTGATGGTCAATATTTTGATGTAAATATTATGTGAATATAAAATTAATTGCATAGAATTTAAATTTCAAGGCTACTTAAAAACCAAAAATAAAAATTATTATAATATATAAATGAAGAGTATACTTATCTAGTCATAATATAATTCACTAATTCACTATAACAATTTTAAACTTGTATCAAACAAATAAATATATATATATATATATATATATATATATAACCGAGAACCTTTTAACGCAGTACATAATGTATTCTTATCGCAGGCACATCATGGTACATTTTAAATTTGTAATGAATTATAAATAATAATATTACATCAGTATAGTCTTTCACTATATCTGGGTATTTAGATTTTAATATTTCATTACACTATAATATGTACGTATAGTTATATTATGTATGTGTGTGTAATATCGACCGACAGGACAACCGACTTCGTCAATGTCAATATTTTGGTTACCTCTATTTGATTAAAACGCAACAGTGGATTTCGAAAGATCAATAAAATAATTATGACATTAATATTATAGATTTCTATTATCAATTTAAAGGAACCAATTGGATACTATTTTCTTTTGCTTAATACTGTGGAAAGTGTGTTAAAACATAGTATTGATAGGAGCATTAATTGAGTAAGGCGTGTGCGTACGCACACATTTAATTGTTTGTTCAATTAATTCTTCTTTTAGCAAAATACGTTTAAAAATAATATTTTTGTTCTTCGGGTTATTGTTAGAAGCTATTAATTTTAATGAGTTTTTTTGGAATGATAATTAGCGTAATATCATGTGAATTATCAAATTCCTAATAAATAATAATTGTAATTTGTTGGATTTTTTTATTTGGGATGATGTAGAAACTTTCTGGTATTATTTATAAAAAAGAACATTGAAGAGAAGATTTTATTCGGCTCGATTTTAAAACAAATTAGATAAGGTAATTTAAATACTCATACATACAATACTTTTTAATTGTGTTGACTTTGAAAAATTTAAATAAAATTTATAAGCTTCTTGAATACCTGCAGCCGGTATATATAGGTACACAGATGACACAAAAACATAGTTTTCATTTTGGAAGCTATTATTTAATGATAACATGATATAATTTATTTTAGATTCATGGGAATTATTATTTCATTTTCAAGGTTATTAAGATCTAAAGACTTTTAGTATGGCTTTTTCGATATATTAATTTATATAAATTTATATATGCGTGTGTGTGTGTGTGTTTATTTTTACTACCGCACTATAATATCATCGTCAGCTAGATATACTATTTGACCCACACAAGCGGCTGGTGTTGTTTCACAAAAGTCGCACTATAAAACCTAAACGGGATATAGAAAATACAAATATATATATATCATATTATACACACACGGTTCACATCACCGACGCCCATTTACGAGGACATAAGCCTGAGTGCGGAAACGGCAGTATATATATATATTATATATACACACATAAACATACGTCTGCCTACCATTAAAACAAAACAAACAACAAAAAATAGCACTATTGTAGGGCACGCATTGTCAGTACAACACTTTATGACGCTAATAAACACAAAGCTCATCGTCATTCTTGGAGGCTGAATTAAAATTTCCGTAAAATAATTTGTTGGAAAATTGTTTTTGTAATTGAATAAAATATCATATTTTATGTTTTCCTCCTTGCACAACTAACTTTTTCTAATTATTTTAGGAAAATCAGTAACATTCTTAAGTTTAAATAAACAAAAAATTCTTTTATACCTGTACGTTGCTTTTTGATTATTTTTAACAATTAGAATCTTAAAATTATTTAAACATTTTTGTTTTTTACTTCAAGTTCTTTTTTTCTAATCGGAAAGAGTATAATATTATTCTATTATAATATTGTTAATATACGTATTATATTTTTAAATGTTTTTTTTCTATAATTATATTAAGAAATGTAATATTTTATTGGCCAATAAAAATTGGTGAAAATAAATAAATCATATATTTTTTAGATTCTGATTGAAACGAAGAATACATTGGTTTTATCATCATGATGTAGGTTTTTTTTTATTTATTCTTCCTTTTGTTTCTGTGTATTTCTCCGATCATCACAATCATTGGAAATTTTTGACAGGAAATGGTGTATAATTAGTAAATTGGGGGAGGGTTTATCTATTTCATTTCTCAACAGTTTTCCGAATAATTAAGAAAAAAGTGCAAAACTTTTTTTAAAAAAACCCCCGAATACTAGTTTTAAACTCCACACCACGGAGTATTTTATCTCATACTACTCCATTAGACTACGAATTACAATATTAATCATTTTAATTGTCGTAGTGACTCGAAACATCGATCTACTGGGTACTTATACTAGCATTTTATAGACATAAATTTAGCAATATATTTCACCTGACCATGGAATCCCATCCGACCTAGGAGACTCCCTTTTTTTACTATTCTATTTACACATGAAATAAAAATGTATTAAGTTTTTTTACTATTTTGCAAGAACACTTGGTAATTAGGTAAAACAATCTTATGATGTTTAAAGACATTATGTTCAATTACTAATTAATTCTTTGGCTGTATAATATATACATTATTTACAATGCAAAAGACACTGATTTGTAGGTCAATAAGTAGTTCACCACATAAAATATATTCTTTATTTGCAGCCTCACAGGTGCAGCATTCGTATTATATAGTCATGTCTGAGAAAAATGAACTGTGTACAAACGAAGTTTTTTTTTTAATCCAACAGCATTGAAAGCCGCAAAAAATGTTGATTCGCCTCCCATATTGACCATGACAACTTATATCGATTCTATTTATACAATAGATTTAATACAGGTATATTGCATAATATACCACAATTAAATAACGTCATAAGCACGAGAAGTCGAGAGGTACAGAAGTGAAACCACGGCAACACGAAATTATTATATTCACGACACGGATTTCGTATAAACAGGGTCTCTGTGCAGCCGGCGGCGGTGGCGGAAGTGTGGTGGTAGGAGTTGGAAGTGTCGGCACCACTACACGTTTTAATCAAAAACATATTTCATGTGGTTTTAAAAGTGTTGTCAGCTATACGGCACCCCTGTCGCCCTGTCGTCCAATAGCCCGCCGCCGCCGCCGACTCCAACAATGCATGCACCGTCATTCGCCCCGCTCGCCCACGGCCAGTCCATGCACCGGTCTCGCGGGCGCCCAGGCCAAAAGTTGTCAGCTCTCTCTCACTCTCTGTCTCTCTCTTTCAAATGAGATTGATTAATCGTCGCCAGATCGTATACGAAATGTTGCCCGCCCCTCCTCTGCTTCACTCTCGTTCTATCTCACTCTGTATGATATAACCCCCATCAGTTTGACCTTTTTTTTCACCCCTTCCTATAACCATGCGATCACCCCCCCCCTACCCGGTCGGTTCACGCGAGGGAGAACGACACAATAGTCTCCACGCGTATTATTATTATTATTATTATTATTATTATTATTATTATTATTATTATTATTATTATTATTATTATTATTATTATTACAACAGTACACGCGAGAACTAGTGCGGTTATCATCGGCTTGTATCCGCTCGGAAAAGAGAAAAAAAAAAAAAATTAAAACGTCGACTTGCGATCGCGTTACCACCGCATCCACAAAGAAAACGACGATAGTATGGCATCAGAGAGAAAGAGCAGTGCCTATATACTCGTGGTTAAAGTGAAGTCTTAGAGACGCCTTCCGTCCGTCTATAAAAAAAAAAAAGCTAGCGGTGATGACATGATGACAATTAAACCAGGCGTAACAATAAAAGCACGTATTCCGCAGTAGATACGCCCGCGCTTGATGGTTATATCGTAACGATAAATTACTTTGATGTAAAAACGAGTATTTTAAAATCAAAAATTTGAAGAAAAAAAAAATAATAAATCTTGTCGTACGATGATGTACACAACACATCTATGCATGCATGTTTATTGTGCGTGACACGTTGTTTCAGAACTCTTGAGAGTGATTCATCAAGAAAAGTATTTTTGACGTCATCGAAATTATAACCAACACGATCGTAGGTAACAAAATTCCAAGTGTCGCATGATATTGTTCTGTGTACATGGATTTTATTATACAACGCGTTGCACTATGAATATACATGGTAACTTAATGACAGTGCATCTGTGGTTAAACCTACTAAGGTCGATGTATGCGACATGCGAGCTCAAAAGGCTCACAGCCTCACAGATCTGAAAAATAAACGATACATTTCCGTGCAGAGCACTTTAGTCGTATACATATCAGTGGCGTAGATATAGGGGGGATGATGGGGATAGATCCCCCCAGAGTCATTTTTTTAATGTTAAATGCATTGGCATGTAAATTATAATGTATTATAATTATGGATATAATCCACCATGTCTTTATCTTGGCTCTCAAATTATATTCTTCGGCTATCATATTATCACACATTCATACAATTATATGCGAAACGCAATACCATAGATCAACCAAGTGTTTTTTCACATAGATTATTTTTCAAGTGTGGGAACTTACGTATCGGTGTAATTTTTTTCCTGGAGGAACTTACATATGTACCTATTTACCTGCTATGTTTCGTCAAGGGAACTTACTAAACCCCCTTTATGTTTATCCAATTAATTAAATATCCCCCCCCCCCGAGACCCAAATCATAACTAAGCCACTGAATTACATATTATATTATAATAATTCAATGAATAAATTATTTACATACATAAATATTATTGAACGACTCAAATAATTGTTTTGTGCGATATTATTGATAATAAGATTTTCATATCAATATCAGCTCACCCTTAGTTCTTTTTAGTAAAATACATTCTGAAGTAAATATTTAATAAATTGAATGAATTATGTTTGTTTATTTATTTTAAGTATCTCAAGCCTAGCGACCGTGTTTCAAATGTATATTAAATATCAATACTTTAAATTAAATATATGGGGAAGTCGACCGGTGTTGAATTTCAGTCAAAAATAATTAATAAACAAATTTATAACCCTCCGAGTTCCGAATGTATCAAATAATTGTTTTAACAAAATGATTGATCCAACATTCATTAAAATAATTAATAATACACTACACTAAATGAGTATTATGAACCTACCTACTTTTTTAATATTACGCGTTTTTCAAATTTTCTTGAAATCTTCATAATTCACTCAAATAAACTTAGTGCATATCTAGTCATGTTCTCTCGAAGATAAGTACGTATAGTATGTAACAACAGAAAAATTAGAAAGTGATGTATTTAACTTTAAAAAACGAATTTTGTAGGAAGTAGATATCGATGACAATTTATAATCTATAGATCAAAAGGTGTAACAATCAATAGATTACGAACAAGTTTTAAAAATAAAAAATAAAATAAAAATCACATCATATTTGATTTTGAGATAAAATCTGGTCGGAACTGTTATTTTATACTTTTGTTATTTACGTAGTCCGTAGTTTTTATCATGTGTATATAAAAAAATATAATTAAATAAAACTCTGTTTAGGTATCCTACGAATTGTCTGTGATATAAACCGTATACGTATAACTTGGAATATAAACTATTACAATTTTTAACGTGTTACAAGTTATTACTGTAGTCCTCTTTGACTATAATATACTCTTTGACACTTTAACCAACATAATTTACACAAATAAATAAGAATAAACAAAAGTTAAGTAAGATTTTCATTCGTTTTTCGTACATCATAGTGTCATACAAATATAATATTATAATATTTTAGACAATTTCTTTGAACTCAACTATTATATGTTACCTACGTGTATGTATATTACACATACATTATCTTAATACAAAATAAGGTAGGAAGTACATTTTATAATGCTTAGATAAACTTAAAACCTTTTATAAGTTAGTCTAACGTATAAATGCTATATACTAACACCATGGGAAGTTTCTAAGTATGAGTACATATACTTACTTCATAAAAATCATGTAAATATCAAAAAACAAATGTATACAATTTTAATAACATTCAAAACATTACCTATAATATTAGAGCAAATCAACTAATTAACACATAAATATAAAGTGAGAAGCTTACAAAAATTAATAACACTTACGACTATACGTCTATATATACCTCTATATAGGCACATTAATATTTGTAAACTGTTTTTTCTCTTTAAACATACATGTAAAATTACTTAGCTAACAACCAGAATAAAACCAAAAAACCAGCGAAAAAAATTAATTAATTCCAAAAGAGAATATTTATTTATTTAAATTAGAAGTCTCGAAGGATTTCTGTTTTTCTTGTAAATTCTAAAATATCTGTTTAAATTTCAGTTACAGAATCAATCTGACCTTTATTATTCAAAAGGTTTGCTTCTAATATTTCTTTAAGTTAAAAACACACTCCAGCTCATTAACAAATCTTACCGCAGAAGTTGAACCCAAATAGGGCTACACATTTTTAATATATATTCCAAAAATGCATCTCAAGTTAAATCTTATTCATATCAGGAGATAACTCCTAATTTATCCAACCCTAAATTATTCACTTTTTATCCAAGTAAAAGAGTACTAATTTTAAAATGACATTTTTTCTCCAGAAAACACTTTTGAAGTATCCAATAAAATTGTTTCATATAATAAGCCAAATATCATTCTTTACCAATTCTGCTATTTATTTAAAAGTTTCATAAAATAATAGCTTTCAAATATATGTTTAGATATTCCAAACATAAACAGAAAAATGTCAAAATTGGTTGTCTTAATAACAGAAATTGAAACCTAGATGCATAGTCATCATAGTTTATTAAATAATTTTACATATTTTATCACCTAAAATTTGAGATACCTATATCGTTATGAAAATAATAATTATTATTTTAAGCCTTAAACCCTAGAATGCTTTGTCTCTTGAAATGTTTGAACCTCTGTAAGTAAAGTCGTGGGAAGCTTAATAATAACCAAACTTTCCTGGGCACATTACCGTATAATAAACAAAAGGTTTGCCAATATTCTCGACCCCATGAAATTCTCAAAAAAGCTTAGCACTTTAATAGATTTAGTTTTTTGGTCATACGTATGTTTTTCAGATAATATTTAGACACCTCGTACAAGTAGGTACTTAGCTTAGACATGTAAAATGTCATTTTTATCAGACTATTCAGTTATGCTGATAAAAACGAAGAGGTTAGGTTTTAAGTGTTTTAAAAGTCAACGATATGATTTTTAAATACCTAAGCAATCGGCATAGCATAACTGATTAGTCACTAACAACGTATAATTAATTAAATAAGTTAATTAATTAATTATATACTAAAAGTTATTAAACATTTCAGATTACTAATAATTTAATTTTTTATTCTATACAACTAAGAATTAAAAAAAGAACCGGCTGGACCTCGCTCTGCTGTACAGTTAGTACAGGGGGTTTGGTTAGGTTAGGTTGAAAAAAACACACATCATTGTTAAACCAATAGATTCCATCATTCCGTTCAGAATCTAAAATAAATAAAAGTTTTTTTTTTTTTTAGTTTTGTATTAAATTAATATAAATAATAATTAACTATTTAGTCCTTGCCTGTATATAGATAATAATAGGAAATTCGAGTATAATATTAACGACTAAGGCAGGACATTTCGACGGTTTAGTAAATAAACTATTATTTATTGCAGCAATCTCTTATTTTAATATTTAAAACATATTCGTAAAACAATTTCAACAACCATAAAGTATTCAATCTTTTTTTTATAAGAAATATACAATCAATACTAGAAGCATAACAAGTATATGTAAAGTAAATAAAAAAGTAGAAAAATTCAGGAATAAGAAGTCACCCATTACTTGCCTTAACTTGAGCAGATTAAAATTGATTTAATCTATGACTTGATAAAAAGAAGAAGAAACGAGAAATAAGAAAAAGAAAAAATGTTATAATTGTTATAATAATTTAGTTGACACAAAAAACATACTGCATACATTCCCTTAACTTAACAATAAACGCTTTATGAGTTCATCCTCATCATTCCGCAGTGCTCTATAGCAATGTAAGTTATCCCGTTTTCGACGTCTTATGTTTTTAATCCGATCACTGGCTACAATACGGTCACCTGCATTATAATGTATCTAATATCAATCTTAATTATTGACAAAATATCATAGGTAATACATAATTTCCACAATTATTTTACAATACGTACAGACGAACAGTAACCAATTTCGCTAGTGGTTTTGTATGATTATCTTTTGAATATAATATAATGGATACAAATGATGAATATTCACCAAATGACAAAAACATTGGGGAAGAAAATTCCAAAAAAAATCTAGATGATTTGATTTTCTTGCGAGAGAACGTTAACCAATTTAGTAAACAGCTATTTAAGAAATATGAACAACAATTTTATAGGTACATTAATTTACCGAAATATTAAATTTTCTAAATTATGCTTATTTAAATCATACGCGTATCTATCTGAGCGCAATGATTCGACAAACGAAAAATATTTCGTAGTTAACTATTATATTATAATCAATATCCTCAATACCTACATTTTTTTTTCTATAATCTGAAGTGTACTTTTAAATTATTTGATTAAGAATTTTATTTCACACACACTTCACACATTTAATTTCTATGATGTGTATGAATTCATTTTAGAGTGGAAATAAATTAAATGCCTTCAAGCGATTATAATAACTCGAACTGTAAAAAATGTATACAATTTAAAAACAGTAAAATAAGTATTATATAGACTAGCAGACTAGCTACAGTTTGAAATAACTTGTGTGACAAATGTACTCTATGATCTTCAAGGTATAATATTGAACGACGATGGTCGATTGCAATGGATTCCGAAAAAAAACAATTGAACAAACCGGCCAAAAATGAGTTATCATACTGGAAATATCCAGTCCGTGAAATTGGTAGGGCTGTTTCTGAGCCAAATCTACAAACTGTATGCATACTGGGAACAAAGATTCTACAAAAAAGTAACAGTTTTCATGATCTACACAACTTTAAGCAGCGGTTTAAACCTCTCATCCAACCATTCGAGCCCAAAATCGTTACTTGGCTGTACGTGACTAAAACTCAATGTTATAATATTAGTTTCACCAAGACGGACAACGATTTAATAAATGCTGTTGGTATGTCACCACGAAATATAATAATACAATCCAAAAATTTAATTACACTTTATTTATAATAATATATTATTACCTATTATATGTATGATATTGTAACAAGTAGACAATATATTTAAATGGGAAACATCAAACGAGAATAAGATTATGTCTAGATTATTTGCTGATTTAGCAAAATACTGTAAAAATTATGATTTCTCAAACGAAAAAATGTCTTCTTTATTGGGAATTTATTACTATACACACTTGTATAATAAATCGTTGGGCGTTCAATCCTACAACGAAGTCTACAATTTCTTCGAAGAACTCATAATCCATCATTCGGTTTTGGTAAGGTGATTTAGTGTTTTTTCCGACATTTTGATTCATTTAAATAATTAATACACATTGGCTGTAAAAATGTCTATACTTTATCAATAATCGAAGAATAAATCAATATTTCATTTATAGGCTCCTCCAGATCATTTGAGTTTGTTTTCCACTGAAGAAGCGAAAAATCTACTAACACATTTTCTAAAAAAGTATTTGATTTGCTTGCCATTAATCCGACATATCTGTGTACCAAGGTAAACGAAAACTTCCGGAGTCAAAATATCTACTTTTTATATTAAATTATTAAAAAGTAAAATGTGTGTGATTGTAATAATTGTAGGTAATGTAAATAAATGTATATGCGCAAAAGATTTACGATAATAGTGATAAGACTCTTGAAATACCGGTTAAAAGTTAAATCGTATTTTATAGACATTAGATTGTATATCGTATATATTATATATATATATATATTTAATAAGATCGAATTTATCCGATAGGACTATGTTACTTATTATGTTCTGCATACATACAACTTACCTATATTCATAAAAAATATATTTTTCCACAACTTTTATTTTAAGTTTATACAAGTGATAAAATAAATAGTGTCATATAATATAATGGCAGAACGTAATCAAACTAAAATGATTTCAAATAATTCTTATGAATCAAAGCCTCGTGATATATGTATTTGTTTCTATAAACATTTGAAACTTAAGTAATAAAAGTGAAAAATTGAAAAGAGATAATATGTGTTAACAAAAAAATAAAAAAATAAAATAGAAAAACGTTGCGTAATATTCTTTTAAAATGTTAGTCAGGTATTTACGTTAATAGTTGCACAATCTTTATCCTCTTGTAAAAAAGTTTAATAATTTTTACTTTCAACTTTCTATAATTCGTTTAAAAGAAATATGTAAATTTGCACGGAAAGTTTTTATTTGTAAAAACAAAACTAAATAAAATGATGTATTTACAATAATTAAATTCATATCAATAAAATAGGTGTGTTATATACTTATAATATAAAAAGGATAGTATTGATAGCAGTAATATAAATTTTAATTGCATAATAGATCAAGATTATACCATAGGTATACCAGATGTCTACTAATGAATTTAAAATGTTTATGAATATAAATTTCATTATTTAACTTCAAACTAAATATCCTTTTATAGTTTTATAGATTAAACTTATTTATAAATTAATCATATTTTACAGAAAATATATAAAAGATTATTCAAACATTATCTATGTAGACTAGATAATACATTTTTTTACATCGCATTTTAAAATAAATTAATATTATTAATATGGTGAAAAATATCGGGATTACAAAATATCATTCTTTTAAAAAATAAAATTGTATTGATCCTAATTATCTTGCCCACAATATAATATATAAAAATGTTCAATAAAACAACTAGTATGAAAGAGATGTCAAAAAAAGAACACATCAAAAAATGAATATCTTTTTAAAAAAAAATTGGGTTGAGATATCATAATATTCAAGATGAAACTGCTATAAAACTTTAAGGACTGAAAAAATAAACGCTTATCTGAAAAATTTCTTAGAAATAAGTAACTGAATAAATTGCTTCATAGTCCATAATACTAACATGAAAATAATAATTAATGATCCAAGAAAACTACTAATTTCTATAGATGTATTCAAAGTTAATCCTATTATTATACTAACTACGCATTTATAATTAACAACAAAATTACCCTTCAAAATTTTCTTGTCAACATTGGCAGTTGGCACCCAAAAATTTAACAAATATATTCGATTTATTGCTATACCATTAATCATTAACATCCCCATGTCTCGTTTAATTTTAATATAGCTGATTTATATGTTTTTATAAAAAAATTTATGAATTGCATATACTAAGGTAATTTAACAATACTTCAGATGATATTTTATTTAGTTTACGTAATTTTTGATGATCACTATTTATAACTTATAATTTATTATAAAGTATAGAAATATTTAATAGTATAGTTGTAATAACTAAATCTATAATATATGAATGCTTGAGTCACTCATCAATATTGAATAATATATCTCAACATACATTTTAATAATAATACATTATTCAATTATTAATAAAATCAAATGATTCAAATCAATATAATAACTACAAAAAATAAATGTATTCACCTAAACAGGTTTAAACTATTTTTTCATTAAGATAGTTGTCATTGACAAATGAATAATCTAATTCAAAAATTTATTGAAATAATACCTTATTATTAAAACATGACTAGATAAAAAAACAATTATTATTATTGGAGTATACAAAACAATACTTTAAATATATACAGTATATGTATGTGTAAGTCGAACCATGTATTAATAATTGTTTCAGCATTTCTTAATTAAGAAGTTAAAGTATGTGTTTAAAATTAGAAAACAATAGAACTATTGTTAAACATTATGAACCAAAATCCTGATAAAGAAAGCAGTTATATTTAACAAAGGACACAAAGCGTTTTTGAAAACAATTATTTATGTGCCTGTTGTATATTTCAAATTATTTGAAAAGTAAAACATAATTATATAAAGCAGATTGAATGAACCATTTTCATATATTAATATCTAATACAATACCACATATTATAGTCTTATCTTTCTTTTTTGTTTAAACTTACTTTAAAAACAATTACACTCATTTTAATACATTACTATAATAGCATTTTTAATATAAAATGGTGTTGACTAGGTTACTTATAAACTATTCAAAAACTTATTAAAAAGTTAGCTTTAAATTTTTTTCAAAAAACACTTATTCCAATAAGATTAAATGAAAAAATAAAAATGCACAATATCGAGAATCATCTAAAATCATAAGTACTTCTTTTCTATTGTATAAAAAATAAAAAATAAAAAACATTATACATTTCAAAGATCTTATAGGTAGATACATGGTGGTCTATTGGACATAATAACACTCAAGATTCCGGGATACTTATCGTGAACAGTCAAGATTTTTTAATAAAAAAGTATACAAGTATATTTTACAGATGAAAATTTTTGCTTTGAAATGCCACTACAATTGTAAACAACTAGAAAGTACAAAAAAAAAAAAAAGGAAAAATGTATGTTAAAAAGTTCGTTATTACGGACGTGAGTTCATAAGTTTATGAGTGTATTTAGTTGCAGAACACCTTGCAAATGTCGCGAAGAAAAATTTTACATTATACCTTTGTCGATTATTTTTAACCTGTAGTAAATGGAATTAATAGAAAATCATTCGAAAAAAATTCGACTTCAACAAAAACGATAAGAAATAATTGTAAGTAATAGAATGGATTCTGAAGTGTAATATATAACGTTAATCGTTATAAATCCATTAAAACTTAATGAAAAATGATAGAACAAACTTGTAAGTACACAAAACTACCCCTCATTTGGTTGTGATGATTTTTGAATCATATAGCCATCTAGGAAACTATTTATTATCTTTTAGTTTAATAATTTAATTATTTGATTTTGAAAATCTTTTATATATTCGTACTTGGATTTGTATGGTCTATGAATCCGATCGTAAAGTTAAAAAGAAACGACTAACGAAAATATTATAAAAAAATATTGCCTTAGAGGTTAAACAATAGGGTCTCTCGCGAAAAAAATCCAAATGATTAAATAACAACATTATTTTCCTGAAAAACAAAATATATGCCCTGGATGTCCACAATAATTGACAAAAACTAAATATTCTATTATTTCCAAAATATTTTTGTACATACATAATAATTAATAATTATAGAATGTAAATTTAACACATAGATATCGAAATAAAATCGGTTTATTTTCTTAATAATAAATCGCAATAGTCGATAATATATTAGTATATCTTAATAATAATTGTATTGATAAAAATCATACTATATTATATGTACAGATCTAATTGTAAATTTTATTAGGAAATCCTTCTGGAACGTTCATCTATAAATCGCTACGTTATAAAGTCTTAGTTACGAGAATGAGGTTCATTTTTTTTCTTGTTGAAAAGTCACGTTAATCACCATAAACGATGGGTTTTAAGGATTTGATATTCTTTTATACGTCCGGAGTGCTTGTGATGGCGTCGAGTGTCGTAGCCAAGAATAATGGGGTAGCGATTGGATTTCACTTTAATACGCTGGAAATCATTGATAATTGAAGTTCAGTATCAAGACGAAGATAGATTGTTCAGGGTTTGGGAAAATCCCCGTGATACACGTGTGTCGCGAATAGCCGATGACCAAATAAATAAGAATGTCCATTGATATATATATCCAGGGTGACAATCTATTTGTTTATATGTAGCCTTTTCAACAGATTTTTTTTTCCAATTTATTTTTATTTTTTTATCTTTTAGATTCCATGACAGAAATATAAACCTAATTTTAAACCAGAAAATATTAATTCATTCAAAATTGTCCAGTGCTAAAAGAAAAATTAGGTATTGAAGAAATAATAAATCCATTAGAATCTGGAATTAAGTACAATGAGCACAGCATAAGTTATACAATAACATAGGTAGAAATTTTTTATAGTTTTTTGAAGAGTAACTTATAGATAACCTATAGTAAAATTTTGAACATTTAGTACAAATACAAAAAAAATTATGCATTTTTTACTACAAAATAACTTGCAAATTATCTAGATTTTGAAATATTTCATACAAATTTGAACTTTATGAGCTTATGAAAATAATTAGTGTGAAACGATTTTCAATTTTGTTTAGTTGAAATAAGTATAACTTATAATGAAACTTGTATTAAATCTTCAAGAATTTTTGGTCAACCAAATTTTTTTTATCAATATTTTTAAAAAAAAAAAAACTTAGAAAAATCGAAAATTTAAATTGTCTATAAATAAGTCAAAAAACTTAACCGTATATAGAAAACGCTAATATAAACATTCAGTGAAAATTGAAGTGTTTGCATTTTTTGTTATTTGAGTTAGAGCATTTTAAAAAAATATATTTTGTCAAAACGTGGTTTTGTGTAAATATTCCCATTTTTCCAATGCCTTTGAAAAGCATTAAAAATATTTCATTTTTGATCTGCCAAAGTACCACATTCACTTTCCTTTCAGAAAAAGTCGAAAGAAATCTAAGCATTTTTACTGCTCAAAAACATAATGACAGATACACAATAAAAAAAATACACTCATCGTTGTAAGACTAATAGTTTCCATCACTCCCGTTCAGAATTTAAAAATGTAATTTAACAAAGTTCAAAACCTAATAGTGGTAGTAGGTATTTTTAATATAACACACTATTGATGACACCTCAAATGGAAAACGAATATTAAAGAGACACACGGAGTATAATACAGTGATTAATTCAGTGAATTTAACCTGAGCTATAAGAGTAAAGGATGATTTTACCCATTGTAGAGAGTACGTTTATAATCAATCATATTTCAGAAAACCTAATGCCATGCCATAAGAATGATGCAGAAAACAGCGTTATCACCTTTGGCCAAAAGCAAATATTTATTAACCTTTTTCTCCTTCAATCAAATTAATGTTTACATAGGTCAACCCTAACCTCTGATTTCAAATTGCGTTTATATAATATCTTTTAAGGTGTTTTAATGATATTAATATAAATTACAAATATTATGCAATCACTTAATACGTGGCAATTAATGTTGTACTAATGTATTATAGTTGTATGAAAATACTATTTAAAATAAGTAAGTAAATACTTTAAATGTACAAAACTTCTTGATACAATAAAAAATCATAGCATTAAATTACATTTTATGTAAATAAAATGTACTTAATTGAAATTGTGTAAAAATTATATTATACCATTAGTCCACGGTTAGGTTACGAGACGGATATGAGATCGTGTGAACGGGCTCCGATATTATTTGGTAAAAAATTATGCAACGTAATAAATTAATTTTTTGAGTGTAATGTAGCCAAAATAATAATTTTTTTACACCACTACACAGAAATATGTAATCAAAGAAATCGGTATGGGATATAGATAAATATGATTGATGAACATTGAGAATAATTTGAAAAATCACATCAAGTAAGAACGATTGTTTTATTATTGATGAGATTAAGTCTTATATATTTATAATAAATATAATTTTATCATTACTAATTTCGGTTACGTTAGAAAAAAACGAAAAAGATAATTAAAAATTATGATTATTACGAGACACTACTATATTTATAGTTTTCAGTTTCCTCCCACAATAAGCAATGTCCACTGAAATATGGGGTTCGTTTACTGCGGATCAACATGTCTGTCTGAAAATAACACACAATATGATTGTTATTCTCCTATTGGTTGAAATAACGAATAAATAAAATATCCCCTTCAAGCCTTAAATAGGGTTAAAACAACGTGTAGTAAACGAAAAGACACGCTCGTCAATATGAAAATGGATGTAAATGTTACCTCGTCGTAGATTTGGATCGCATTTAAGTATCTAATATTTCCCTTGAGCTATGGGGATAATATGACTCATGGATACAACCCTATTGTATTATACTTCAACAGCTAGTGAGTATGCAGCCTATTTACATTGTGCAATAACCATGAAACATACAATAAATTATGAAACTATAATTTCATTTAAATACTAGTAGTATTATATTATATAAAATATATTATAAATACACTCCTTATAAACTTATTAAGAGAGTGTTACATTGAAAATCGCTTAAATTAGCTTTAACTTTTAATTTTATAATGAAACATACCTAATTCTAAAATTGTAATATTGTATTTTAAAAATATGAAAAACATATACCATAATACATTATTTGAATTTGTTTTCCTAAAACTTGTTTATTTAGAAATCTTTTTATAAAAATATATCTTATTATTATTTTTTACTATAAAAATATAATAATAGTTAATACCATCATATGACTAAATGCTATTTTATTCAAATTTTTTGAAGAAGTACATTTATATTATCACTATTTATTTCTATAAAGGTTTATTTATTCCGTTAATGCCGTTAACGCAACTAGAGCTCTATTCAGTAACCCGCGGGGGCTTCATCCCCACACCGTTGATTATCAACACTAATATATATCTATTTATATTGCTTAGTAGTCCGTATCTGTTGTGGTTAATACTTAATTTACTTTACTTAATTTCAAAGTAGAATTTTAATAAATACATAATCAATAAAATATACAGTTCTAGCTACATTAGTGTCTCTAGACGGTTTTTAAGGGAGGGGGGACGAGCCTATTTTAACTCAATAATTATTAATATAATACAAATAATGAATAAATAGCTAGTTAGAGTTAATTATATAATAAAATTGGTTTTTCGTTTATTTTTTGCAAAATCAATCAATCAATTATATAATTAATATTGATTGATCTGTGAAACTGTATTAATAGCTATTCTATTAATATACTTTGCCCCATTTGATTTCTTAACCAAGTTTTTAATCCAAAAAGCATGAAGTAAAAAACGAGCAATCAGGTAAATATTAAACTAATAACTATCATTATTTAAAACATACTTTTAAAAACTTGACTCTTATCCTCCATTTATAGATAATTTTAAAACTAAATATTTTAGAATTATTAAACAGTGCATATAATGTATAATATAATATAATATAATATATCTGACAAAAAATAATCCAAAAAATGGGATGACCGTTTTCAAGAAAATTTATAATAAGGCAAAGTTTTTATGTTTATAAAAATCTTTACTAGTGAGAAATTAAAAATTTAAAGCAATAATAATGCTTAATATACACATAATAAGTAGATTAAAAACCAATAAAACAATTTGTGTTGAAAAGCTTCTTTCCGTAGAGGTTACAAAGGACGTGTTCCTAATATTAATAAAAGCTCTCTTTTTTTATCATTATTATCATTATTTTGTTAACAAATTACTGAAAATTACTATGAGAGACTGCCCCTTTCACCTCCCCCTTAGGACGTACTACCTATTAATTGTTAATTCCAAGCCTAGTTAAATTCTGTGAGCTTAATTTTAATAAAACTCCAATACAGTTTTCGATCACTTTTTCATAAGCAGGCTGGTGAAGTTGTACACCTTGAATACGATAAAATGAACCTGAATTATCTATAATATATAATTATCTATGGATAATAAAATGTTTGATACATAAAATATATATATAACACAATATAATCGTGATATATAAAAATATCATATGATAATATTCATATTGTAAATAAATTAAAACTATTAAAAACAATAAAACATTACTTATGATAAATTATGTACATCGGATTCGGGTATTGTAAACATTGCGTTCGAACACTGGGTGGGCTATAGAAAAAACTAGGAAAAAGCCTACTTGCACCTATGGTTAGTATCAAAATTTAATAATGCTACAAAATATATCATTATTAAGCAACAGTATACCATATAAATATAGTAGCTAAATCCTATATGCAGGGCTCGAATCAACAAAAAATTTACTGTACAGTTGGGGGTGGAGTGCACCTCGTTTATATGATAGGTATTATATAATGATATAATATAATATTGTTTATTCAAAGAATAAAACGGGCAAATTGCCCAATAGTACAAGTAAATTTATTACAATGGATTTGTTAAATTTGAATGCAATGATAGATATCATTGTATACGAATAACGATTCTGAACGGAGTTAATATGTTTGTCTAAACTGGGAATATAATAATGTAGTATTTTATATTTCAATTGAAATAAAATGCAATAGTATACAATTTCGTAAAAATTTAAATTTCAAATAGTCATAAAATTTTTTCCTTAAGTCCGGTAGAACTTTTTTTTATAGATTTATGAAGAGTAGCTTATGGATAACCTAGTGTTAAAATTTTGAACCTTAGTTATAGACAGAAAAAATGTTATGAATTTTCCACTACAAAATAACTTGCAAATTATTGCGATTTTAACATATTTTATACAAATTTTAACTTTATAGGCTTATTAAAAAAATTTGAGTTAAACAATCTCCGATATTTTTTAATTACAATAAGTTTAACTTATTATAAATCTTAAATTAAGTTTTCAAAAATTTTCGGTCAGCCAATTAAATTTTATAGATGTTTAAAAAAAAAAATTTATAAAAATCAAAAATTTAAATTGTTTATAAATAAGTCAAAATATGTCAAAATGCTTTGAAAACTTAACCATGTATATAGAACGTCAATATAAAGATTTGGTGAAAATTTCAAGTTATTGCGGTTTTTCATTTTTGAGTTAGAGCATTTTAAAAAATTGTATTTTTTGAAAATGTGAATTTGCGTAAGATTTCCCATTTTTTTGTAATTTTTTTATCGTTTTTTTCAATTTTTTTAAAAATTATTGAAAAAGTTGGATTACTGAATTACCCAACTACCATCTACATTCACTTTCCTTTCAGAAAAGTTGCTGTTTAAACAAATCAAAGCATTTTTACTGCTAAAAAAGGTGTCGTCAGACACAAAAAAAAAAAAAAAAACACCCATCATTGTAAAATCAATAGATTTCATCACTCCGTTCAGAACCTAATATTTGCTTTACTTAACATTATGAGTTTATGACTATTGAAACGTCACTAATTTTTTTCTACGTTCTTTGTTATTGGGGATTGTAAGCGTTATTAATTTTTACGTTAATCGTTATTGGAAATTGAACCGTTATGAAATTTATGCATTTATCGTTGTTGAGAATTTAAACATCTAAATATTTTAAGTTTTTCAAAACTTAAACAATATAAATTTTTGTAATTTTTGTTATGGAATATTTAAATTTTTCATTTTTTGTCACTTAATAATTTTAAATAATTAGACATGTTAGAATTATGACTTATTGTTTTTATTACTTACTGTATTAGTTAAGTATAGTACTATAGTCCCATAAGTTAAAGTAGGTATCATTATATATCAGATTAGGTGTGTAGTGTATATTGTATAGTACTATAAAATGTGTTCATAAAATGCTCAAAAAATAATTCATAAGGTCAAAAACTTAAAAGTTTCTTAGAACTCATCCAAAAAAAGTAAATGATAACGATTATGTATTTAAATAAATCCACTTAAATCCAAACAACTTAAAAATAATTTTAGAATACTAGTACCTACCTAAATACATTAATACCTATTGTATCAATGTAAAAATTAAAAAATCATAAACATGCTTATGGTAGTTATTATTGTAATAATCTGGTAATTCATTTCTTATTTGATGGACTTTAAGCCTTGTTTTAGGCTGTAGATGTGTAGCCAGACCAAGGCGATGACTAATTCCTGTTTGGAAATACAAAATTTAATTTACTATTTATCTATTGACACCTATCTCAATAGTTTTTGGCGTGTATAACGTACGTTCAATTAAATAATACATTGATTATACCAATTATACCTTACGAGTTACAGTAAATAACATTTGTTATTAATTGTAATAATACTATATAGTCTTTCATTCTTTCAATGCGATGTATAAGAATTAAAAATCAAACACATAATTAAATTTAATGACATTTAATACATGGACTCTTTAGACACCATTAAGCTATTGTTCTTATTCAATCTATTGTCTCTACCGAAACTTCTAATTACAATTCGAAAATGTCTGGTCCTTCCATTCTATTTACTGCATAAAGGTTTGTTCGGATAAAAGCTATAGTTTCCTCTACGTTTTCCGTTCCTGATAAAGGGCAGTAGTATGCAGGATGTGAAAAAGGAAGGGAGTATTTAAAATGGCGCTCGGCCAATTTGTATTCTGGTCATTTTACGTTTATCCTCTCCCAAAAGCCTCTAATACCGGGCATTTTAAAAGGCATTTAGACAAAATGAGCTATAAGCATGGATTTACTCGAGATTATCACACAGTGAGTGAACACATTTTATGCATATTATTATTATTATTATTATTATTATTATTATTATTATTATTATTATTATAATTGTTACAGTTGTTATATACCACTAGATTTAACTATAAATATCTATTGAACAAATATCTCTATTTTACCTTTGCGTCGACATCTATAGCAATTGAAATCAGCACTAACAACAAAATTGGCCACACTGTACGTATCATATCTCTTTTTGCTGGTCTGAAAAAAAAATATATATATATAATTATATAAAAATGTATAGTATTATAACATTTTTCATGTAATACTTAGTTTTTTCAGCTGTAAATGAAACTATACTAACCTATAATAACCTAAATTTAATAAATAACCTAGAAATATAGAATACATCCATAATACTACGTGACCTAGATGTTTACATTTATGGTAAAGCTCTACGGGCTATTTAACGGGTTATATAAGTTGAAATCGTTACGAATTTAAGAACTTTAATTGTCTAAAGGTATTATACTGCTCACTCGTCAGATCCATATTAGAATATGCGTCAGTCATTTGGAATTCTAAATAAATTAATCTTATAGATAAATTTGTAAAAATCTAACGCCGTTTTTTAAGGATAATATTAAACTAAATCAAGCGGATATTTCCCTAGATACTATAGCTATAGAATTAGGTTTAGAACAACTAGCGAGAAGTTCATTTTATTGTTTATTGAATCAATTAATTAACTTGAAAAATGTAAAAGAATATACTTGCTTTGCTCAGAACCTATAATAATATCCTATTGTTTTTAATTTGAAGGAATTATGAAATAATTTAAAAGGTCTTGTAATTGGTTACACACAAACAAACTTTTATTTTAATGTCAACCGAGATAATCATTTATCGACATAAACAGATTTAAGACTTGACGATGACCGGGCGACGTAAACTTTAAAGGTACATGAAAATTCTCAAAATTCGTACATCGTGACTATATATAGAACAATATAGCATTTACAGTTTAATAAAATCAAAGAACATCATATTGCTTAAAACATTAAATTGAAACTATTTTCATTGGCTTTCGGGAAGCCGTGAAATAGCTGCAGTACTTATAAAATAAAATATATTATACTACTGGCCGGCGCTTTTATACGAAAAAATATCAATAGCGTCGTAGGCGCCTTTGTCCACAATGGTATGGTATAATACAAAGTGATGATTGAATCCATTTTAATGCAATTAATCGGTTAATTTCGTCTTAAAACCCTAAAAAACCAACAACGGGTATAGACTCATCGGTCGGGGTGTGAGCGCACGCGTGAGTGCAGAACACTACTTTCGTTCGCTCAAAAAAACTACCCCTGAAGCTCTATGACCTTTGGGGACTCACGAACGTCAGTGCTGCGTGTGACATTCGGTGGCAAAACGCACTGCCGACGATACGAAGGAATTTTGACGGCTAGCAGAAGGTCCGACTGTGCAGGATAAAAACTTCCTTGTTATTTCGGCATCCCTTCCTTCCTCCCCCACACTTTAGTTCTACCATGATAACTACCTACAACTCCATACCCCATACCCCTCACGGATAAACGTACTACTCTGAAGTATAAATATACATACGCATATATTATTATACATCGTTCCTTCGCACTACTCCTACGGACCTCCTTTTCCATTACAAACAACGGCGTAAAATAATTTATTTATAGCTTTGCAACCACCATCGTACACCCTAACCCGCGTATATAGAGAAGTGGCCAATGTATAACTGGATGTATTATAGATATTAACACACTCAACCATATTATATGTGTGAGTGGTTTACGCGACACTGTCTGCATCTAACCTATACACACATTTATCTCAGCTGTGAATGTACAGTGTGATTCCTTTTAAAGGTAACACTAAATAATTCTGTCCAGTGACATCGGATTAATATGCGGTTTTCTGGACGGGATAGGGAATACATAAATACACATTTCTTGATGATTTTTACATTTTTAGATCTTTCCGTGTGCGTATGCGAAATACAACTTACATTTTTTAAATGGCAACAGGTGTTTTGAATACTAAATTTGGACAGACCGAATTTTTTTTAAGTCGATTTGGTCTTTTTTACTATATCTCTAAAATCAAAATTGATCAAATGGCAAGCAGTCAATGTTTTGATTAAAATTATTGAATTTTTCAACAATCATACTAGAATTTTTTGAATTATTATGAAATTTTAAGTATTTTTTTTCTTTCCGTAGGTTTACAGATATTATTAAATCATTTAAATTTAATTTTGAGGAATTAATTAACCTCAATTAGACGAAAATATTAGTTCATTTACTAAGAAAAGAATAAACAAACTGATATGATTTATTTCTCATAACTTCTTAATAGAAATGATTAAAATTATAAAAAAATTGTGTTAATTATTTTAATCGTTTCTTACCTAGTAAATGAACTAACATTTACGTCTAATTGAAGTTAATTAATTCCTCTAAATTAAATTTAAATGATTTAATAATATCTGCAAACCTACGGAAACAAAAAAAAATTCTAGTATGATTGTTGAAAAATTCAATAATTTTAATCGGAACTTTGACTGGTTGCCATTTGGTCAGTTTTGATTTTAGAGCTATGGTAAAAAAGACCAAATCGACTTAAAAAAATTCGGTCTATTCAAATTTGGTATTCAAAACATTTGTTGACATTTAAAAAAATGCAAATCGTATTGCGCATGCGTACACGGAAAGATCTAAAAATGTAAAAATCATCAAGAAATGTGTAATATGTATTCCCTATCCAATACCGAAAACCACATATTAATTCGATGTCACTGGTCAGAATTATTTAGAGTTACCTTTAAAAGGAATCACACTGTATAGGTAATATATTATGATATATATTATATACAAATGTGGTAGGTATATATTATATAACTCGCCTAAAAATACAAAATCAATATCAGAGTGTTATAATATGTATTTTTATTTTTATTTTTCTTATTTCCCTGCCTTATTCGTCGTCTACCCACCTGTCGGCACGCATTATCCCGCCACAACGAGACCGTGTCACCGCGATAAACGCATTCAAAAACGTAAGTGGAGATGCAACATATATAAGGGTCGTCTGTAAATAATGAATCGGACGGAAGAATTATAAATCATTTTCGGTATGAAAATCGGATAAATATTCTTCTTCCGAAACGAGCTATGAAATGGTCGCGTCAAAACTAAAATCAGCGTGCAGCTAGGTAAACGCACTGCAAGAAATATAGCGGTTGTGATACACGTTAGAGCAACATTCAAACTAATTATACCAAAACCCAAACAATCATGGCGGAGAATATATTATGTTTAAACAATTTTTCAATCATTGAAATGACATAATAATAAAATATCATTGGATCTAATAGATTTTATTTTAGTTTTTAGTAAAAAATTGTTCATCTAAGCGATGTTAAAAATTAAAAAGTAAAATAATAATATAATGTCAAATCACATATTTATAGTCATGTTTCATGTGTAATGTGTAAACACATCAAAACATGCGTTAAGACAATATTTTACTCAGCTAAAATATGAAGCTTACTACGATTATAACTTGGATTAGATTTTATATATTATAATAATTTTGATATTTTGAATAAAATAACTAATAACAATTTCATTTTAGTCATATAACATGCTTAAAATAAAATATACTACAATAAAATTAGACACTTGGTGAGTTATATTACAGTAGCCATTGTTAGGAACTTGTTATCTCCTTCTCTCTTTTTATATTCTATTCTTTTACTATAATCTATAAGAAATATAATAATAAAGTTCTGATGTAATTTGTCATCATTGGAAACTGTAATCAGTTCATATTTCATAAAATGTGTTAATATTCATTCACTTTTAAAAATAATATAGTACGTGATATGTATGATAAGCAATTTTTACTCCACGGTAAATAGTATGAACTTAGTGCGTTACTCAGGAAAATTATTTAAAATTTAATTAATTATATTGGTAAATAATAATTACTGTTATTATTTTGTATTATTTATTTATATATTTCAATGTAGACCATATAGGTATAGTATATCTAGTATTTTTCGTTTCTTTTTTTATCATTTATAACAATTAAATAATAAGAAACGACAGTAAAAATCAATAATTTTAAATTGTAATTCAGTGTTAGGTAATATTCGATTTTTAGGTGTATAGTATATACAAAAATTCAAAATTTAACCCTTGTCACTTTACGTGATTAAAAGTAAGATGTTAAGATTTAATGGTATACACATAGTATACAAATGAAGTATTAAATATAAATTATGAATAGGTCAATGTATATTTAGGGATTTTCGGTTGGGGTTTTATTTTGTTCTATGAGATATATAAATATTTAATTACAATCTAAGCACCATCACTACTTTTGTACTTAAATATTTGTAAATTTAATAAAATAATACAAAAAAAGGAAGTACTGTTATAGCCTAGCGCCCCTAGCGGTATAAGGCGGCTGTGCGTAATCGTATGGTCACCGGTTCGAATCCGGGCGGCACAGCCGTTCCGTGAGAAGATGCCGCTACCACCCCCTCCCAAACTATAACACGTAATTGAGTCTTCATAAAATAATCGTTGAAATATAATGGCCATGATGCCAAAAAATCTCCCTAACAAAAAAAAAAAAATACAAAAAATACAAAAAAGTGTATATGATTTATATATTACCTGTTTTAAACTGATGTTTAGTTTAATAAAATTTATAATCAAATATTTGATTAAAAATAATTTCAATTCCAATAAAAAAATAAAACATTTTAAAATATATAAAGTTTAATATTGAGAGGAGAATATTTTTGCTGCGTAAGAAACTGTACACTATTGTTATATTTTTACACATTCTCAAGAATAACCCTTGTTTTTTCTCCCTCGCAATGATCTGACTGGGTCGTTCGCAAAAGTCACGTTATTTTTTATGTACAAAAAATAACCAAGTTTTATTGTGCATGGTCACGAATCTTATTAACTAATACAAACCGTTCCCCAAACAAGCTTACACTGTTTTATTCAAGGAATACATAAGGTAATAATTAAAATTGTATGAATGAATATTTAATACAGCCGCAAAACTTCCAATATTTTTAACTATAAGATACCACTATTAATATGTGCATGTAGTAAATACATGGTAATATAGGAATATCTGGAAAAATATTATTTTATTAATTAATTAATTAATAAGTACATTAAATTTATAGCTGTTCAATTAATGTAATATAATAGAAACAACTTATATTTTTCTTTTATAAAGTTCCAATAAGACAAGAAACTTGAATAAGATAAAAATAACGAGAAAAATTAAATAGTTAATTAGCTATTATTAGAATCTATGTTCTATAGGTTTAAATGGTATCATTATTTATATTTTAAATTTAAATATAAAATACAAAAACAAAATAATATTCAATAACGTATATTGACATAATGTATATCAATCTTATCAATAAACAAGGACTTATCTATGATTAATTCACTTTTCGAACATATAATCTACAATGAACAACACGGATTTTGAAAGGGACAATGAATAATTACTAATTTATGTATTTTTAAACAGTCAATAATTGATACCTTTAGTGATAACTGATAACTAATAAGGCACAAATTGATGTTTTATATACGGACTTCGAAAAATAATTGGATAAAGAAAACCACTCCCTTTTAATTTCCAAACTTAAATAATATGGTACCTATTATGATCCATTTTTATCGTGGCTAAATTATTTTTTAATAAATCGTACCCAAAATTTAAAATATAAAAATTGCTTATTTGACTCTATAAATATAACATCAGGTGCCCCTAAAGATAATCATACGTCATAACTATTACTCTTTCTCTTAATTAATGACATAACTAAAAACATTGGGAACTCTAACTGTCTGCTTTTAGCCGATGATACTAAAATGTATTAAAAAAAATTAAATGTTTAAATAATGCTGAACAGCTACAAGAAGATTTAAATAATTAATTTATATGGTACAATGACAATGGTATGATATTAAATATTGATAAATATACAACCGTTTCATTTTCTCTAAAAAAACCCCATTATGAATTGACCACTGCATTAATAACTTATATTTGTCCTGTAAAAATATTACTAATAAGTTAACTTTGATTCTAAACTATCATTTAAAGGTCATGTTGATTAGTTAAATAATAAATAATTTATGAAATTAGGATTAATAAAACGTATGTGTACAGACTTAATGATACTATAGCCTTGAAGTTTTATATTATTCTCTTGTTCAGTCTAAATTTGAATATGCCTCCTTAGTTTGGCACACAAATAGTATTCTATAAAATCAATGTTTAACATCCATACAAAACAATTTTTTAATATATTTATTCTATAAATGTGATATTATTGAGAACTCCTCATTCAGAATATGATGATTTAAGCTGTTATTTTAAAATAATATCATTTAACTACTAGACTTCAAATTTTTATTTAAATTACTTCGTAATCATATTAATTGTTCTAAATTTATTGAACGTTTATACTTTAAAATTAATTCTTTTAATTCCAGAAATAAACTTGTTTTTGGTCCATTAAATGCTACTAATACATACATAATGTCGCATAAGGTAATTAGTATCTACTGCTAATAAAATAATGCGAGAAATAATGTCAGCTGGTAATTCTCTTCTGAATTCTAAAAAAAAAATGTATCTTTTCATATATAAGATTATATAATATTTATACATTCAACTATTCAAAAATATGTTAACTATAAAGTGTATATCTAGTGTACAAATGTGTAAATAGGTACAAACATTTCATAATAAATGGCAACTTGATGATACTTATTTCTATTATTAATAATTAATATTATAATTTTACTATAAACATTTATAAAAAAATAAAAATAAGACATTGTGTGTATAAAGTACAAATATAGAGTAAAATATTTTTAGTTTTATAAATATAAACTTTTATTATTTATTATACGAATAGGCTATGATGACTACCATGAACGATTGAGTTTCCTGACTATTTAACTGATTTAACAGGGTGAACTCACAACTTTAAATTTATTGAAAAAAGAGCTTATATTTTTACAATCTAAATTGTGTAAAAGTATACACTATTTTATTTGTTTACTTTTTTATTATTCAGTAATTACTGAATAATAAGTAAAAGTTAATTTTGAAATTAGCCAACGATGAAGTAGAATAACAGAAATAAAAGCATATCAAGTAAATATCCGTTATTCCTGATGATTTAGGAATTAATTTTAGATATAAACCGAGTAATTAATAATAGGAAATGCCTAAATGATACGAGTATATCTACACTAATATATATATATGGATTGGTCGAAAACAAAAGATTATCCCTGCAGTTATTTACTAAATGTTATGATAATGTTGTATAGTTTGCACTCGAAAATACAACAAAAATGTTTAAAATTATTTAACTTTAAGACTTATATATCTTATATTGCACTGATCCCGAACGTTTAAGGTAAATTATGAATTAAAATGTTCAGCGCAATAAACAATAGAATATAAATATATAATTTATAATATTGTCCCATAAAAATAAATACGTATGATACTGGTCACTCTTTATACATTGATAATACAACTTTCTAGTTCACTTTTAGTAACATACATTATACACTTATATAAAATTAAGTTCGATGCAAGTGCTGACAACAGCGATTAGACCGAGTTTGGAATGATTTTGTTCTGCAATAAAATAAAAGCTATAAAACCAGATTGCATTATAGAGACACATTTTTTTTCCAATATATTTTTACGATGCCCCGTATGCATTTATGTTTTGTTCAATTCGATTTCGTATATTACGTTCTGCTTCTATTTTTTCTTTTTTCGACGCATAAATGATTAGATGAAATATTATTATAATAGTATATATCTCTCTCTCATACATGCACACTCACACAATACTTTGCAATAAGTAATAATCCATCCGTCAAAAATAGGCGCAATCATGTTTTTCAAAGAAAATTCAAATCCGTAGTTTTTTGAGTGATAAATTTTACAAAACATCTAGAGATATATGCAAAATTTCCAAATTTTCCACTCATTATAACTCGTAAATAAGCAGTAATTTTTCCATTTAACGATGTTCCATTCCAACACGTAAATACAGAATTGATATCATTATAAAATACGTTTTTGAGACCCTAGCATACCGATGATAACATTTCATCCCATTGTCGATCTTTATATTTGTCTTGTCCTCACCTAAGCTCCATCTCGGCAAAACGTTTTATAGCCTCAGTCCATTGCAAAAATCCACACATTTTCCCATGGAAAGTACCACTTTTTACAGAACTTTTTACTTGTTTAAATAAACATTTTCCTTTTATGAAAATAAATAATAATAATAAGCCAATTAACTGTGAATAGTTTTAAAATTTAAGTATAATAAATGAATTGCTAATAAAAAAATGTACTACTAATAAACATTAAATTATAGATTGTAGATTGTATAAGTATATAATAATATAAATAATAGGTGAGTAAATACTTATTGGTTATTATTATTACTTATATTAACTTTAATTGAATTATTAATACAACGCTTTTAATATGTTCTTCAACTTGAATGACTAAATTTTATTATTCCGTGTTTCTGTATAAAGTTTTAATTAAAATAATTAGTTCGGGTGAAACCAAAATTTTAACTGTATTAGTGACAAACATTTTTGAAATATATCTTTTAATAGGTAAATGCTTTTCTATTTTAAAGTACTCGTTAAGCTATAAAAAAAAACATACTAAATGATTGTAAAAATTGTACGTGGGGAGTTTCCTGAAAATAAAATATGAGCAGTCTACAGTCCTGTTTATTTTTGAAAATTAAGTACATTAATCATTATTAAATTAATTAAATAACTAGGAATACCTATAGGTAAATTTATGCATTTATATTATTGGTATTTGATTCATCAGTTTTTACATTTTTATTACATTTATTATCAAATTTCATCAGTAACATTTAAATTTCAAGAACTCAAAATTTAATATTTTAATTGTTACAATAAATTTTAATGATCACGAGTATAGGTACATGTAATTTTTGTTTTAGATAGGATAAACTTTCTGATGGATGACACTAGTGTAATTCTAAGCACGTCCTGACTGTTTGCCAAAAAGTCGTGTTTATTAGAACTTTAACTCGTTCAATTCTCATGTTTTTATATATTTTTTCATCTTAACCATCCGCGATAGGGTTGGAGAGGTGAAAGGCTCGTCCGATCGATACACATGACTGTTGGTAAACAGCCAAAAATACCGCTGGCACGCGACACCTTTGCCGCCGTGGTATTGCAATAAAAGTTTTTTGGAACTTTTGGCAACAAATAACAACAACAAAAAAGTCTAGAAAAATAAACGTTGAAGAGAAAAAATATCAACCGCTCAAAACCTATCAAAAAAACAACAAATCAATACTGCCCCAGGGGCTGTCGAATACGTTATACACTCGATTTACCCATTTCAGTAACTGAATGAAATGTTATGCACTGGTAAATTTAAAGTATAATATACATAATACCCTCCTAGTAATGCAATACCCAGATGTTATAGTAGGTATATATGCTTAATAAATGTCAATAAATTAACATTTTGAAAATATTAGACAATTTTTTAAGTTTTTGCATAATTTTATGAAGTATTAATAGTACTATATAATTAGTTGAAATATTAAATTGTCTTAACTTCACAATCAATATTTAGTAAAATAATTCAAAATATTTTATATTCATTTAATATAATTGATTTCAAAAAACGATTTTTAAACAATGTTTCCATCAATGCAAATTTTAATAATAATTCATTACGATTATATCATATCCAAGAATAGAGAAAAAATATTTTAATTAAATGCAAATAAATTGCAACAACAATTAAAAACTATTTTTAATAGTTAGTATATCTCAACTATAATAAGTACCTATAATGATATTATTATTAATAATTCAATGATTGGTAAGTATTGTTTATTTAGTGGTATACTTTTATCATACATTTTTCATATAAATATATAATATGGTATGTTTTATTTCTGTAATGAGCAAACAATATTCAATTAATCTTATACCTATAATAAAATTATAGATATAAATTGAGGAACAAATTTACTGTTTCTTATTTGATGGGTGTCAGTAAATTTAATTAATTAATTTGTTCCTTTTAAATATTTTTATTGTAATTTATCCAGAAAAATGTACATATAAGTTAAATAAAGAAAATAGTTTTGAATTCCAAATAAATCAAAGAATTTTTATCATGAACTTACTGTTTATCATGATATTTAAAGTTTAAGCTCAAATTAAGCACCTACAACTATTAATGATTCAATAATTAGTTCATAATTATTTCAAGCATCTAACATGCGAACGTTATTTTTTTAACTAAAGATCCCATTTCAGAATATTTAATTGTTTATAGTGCCTCTACACCAGTATTTTGCAATCGGTGGTCTGTTGGCCAGTCATAGGTAGTTCGCGGTTATCTCATAGATTTTTATCATAATAATTGATATGCTGATATTAGAATCAAAATTCAGCAAAATATAAAAAATCTGGTAAAATTAAAATTTGAATTTACTCGGTACTTTCCGGCATGGACAGAAGTTAACATTGTTCAAAAAAACCTTTTTTGTGCCAAAGTTGAAGAAGCCCCAGAATATCTTCAAATCATCGAACTGCAAAAAACATTGAATGCAAATATATATTTGATTCTGGCATGAACCTTGAGGAATTTTAGTGCAGAAGGGCAACATTATATATTCAAATCCGGTAAATCGCCTTACGTTATTTACTAGTATTTTCAACTACTTATTTGTGTGAACAAGGATTTTCTAGTTTACTTGTAATCAAAATTAACAGAAAAATCGCTTGGACGTAGGTGACGACATGCATTTAGCTATAAGCAACATTCTAAGAAGTTTGAATTTAACATAACTAATTTAAAATAGTATTGATAAGTATTATCTTTATATATGAATTAATATTTTAATTATTGAACTGTCGTAGTAATACTAAAATATCTAAAATAAAAGAATAAAATAAAATAAAAAGTATTATTTTGAAAACCTTTTTATATTCGAAACAGTAGCGAACCTATGTAGAGGGAGGCGATGAGGGAATCCCCTACCGTGGCAGTATAGTTTTATACTTTAAGTATTGTTACTTATTTTTAATCTTATTAATTATTATTATTAGTATAAACTTTTCTGATAAAGTAAAATTAATAATAAAATATTTAGATAACATCCAAAATTATATTTTCCGAAAATATACAAAATGAATTATTTTGTTGAGAGTATAGGTCAATTACTATTGGAATTGTTAGAACCATTTCTGAAATAATTTAGTTTATAATATTAGAAAATGTCAGCATCAGCATACTTAAAATTCAAATCAAAATTTTCGACACAAACCAATTTAAGTAAATAATCTATAAACTTAATTTTCCATATTCATTTTTAAGCATCTAGATTCTAGATTCTAGGAAGTTATTTTTTATGTTAAATTAATCTATGATTTACTAAGTTATATAATTAACAAACCATTAAATTTGTCTGATATTGTTTTTTATAATTGTTCTGATTATAAGAATTTCTCTCTAGTTAATATGGCTCTTTCGGTACGTAAGTCGTAGGTTATAACTTTCATATATCTAGATAATGATTATAATTATAAACTATCCTTCATTTAATCTTGTTTAATTAATTTCGCAATACTTATTCATAAGTTATCCGTTACATTATTTAATTAGGTACTTAATTATATAATGTATAAAAAACCTTGTACAGTTGTATTTTTTGAGTTATGCCACTTCTCAGTGACGTTTTCAGTTGCTTATAAATAAAGACATTGTTTTAAGGTACTTAAGAAAATTGTGAATAAATACATGTGAATTTATATATACATTTGTTACTACATTTATTTCATCCAATTAATAATACATATTATATTTACATAATATTGAAATAAATAAAATCGTAAAATGATCGCTTTTCAAAGTACTCGAGTAGATTCATATCACATTATGTGTGGGAGTGTGAGGAGAGCTCGTTATGAACAATTTTGTTTATCCCTACGCTACTTTCAACAACCCCTTCACCACCCACAATAAATAAATATTCTATCTCTTAATCCAATGCATTATACCTCTCGCAAATTTAAACAAAAGTAAATTTCCGACTGACTATAAAACTTATCAATTTTAATATCCCCAACTAATATGACATATAACACATGCATAGGTTCATTCATCCCCTCCTACTCTAAATTCTCATGGGAAAACACTAAAAAGAATCCAATAATTTCTTAGAATGTATGATAGTAAATTTAAATAAATTAACTCAAATCTAATATAATGTATTAAATATAAATCGTATAGCAAATTTAAGCTAAATCGTTAACAATTTAAGAGTTCTATAACATTAAACTCAAATTAATGCTGAATCAATATATTAAAAATCATTGAGTATACTAAATATGTGCCTATTGTTTTTTATACACATACTTATTCATAATTGATATTAATTTTTAGTTCCTCTACGGATTTAGTTAATCAAATTAATAAAAGTCTAGTATTTTTTTATAATTAGTCACAAAATTACTAGGTATGTGTGTATTCAGATTTACTGAATATTTGTAATAATTTGAAAAATATGCAATCATTCCTACTTCATTGTGTAGATACCACTTAACCTATATGTAATATCACAAAACAATGAGATGATTAAAAACATATAATATAATAGATAAAACAATGTATAAACAACGTTTGTAAAAGTGCAGTCTTTATACTAAACTATTATTATGTGCAATATCTTTTTGAATACATTTTTCTTTTCGATAAAAAAAACTATTCAATCATACCAAACAAATACTTACGTATGATATCTTCTTGTTTAAATGACGTACATTACGTTTAGAGATAATCGTTTCTAACAATATTACAACACACTTTTATTGATAAGTACACACGCATCAAATACGTCTGAATGCGAGAACGCCGACGTGGAAACTAATGTTTTCCTTGGAAAACGCCACTCGATCACAACAGCGTGTCTGTGGGGTTGAAAACGAACAAGCGAATAGTACGGGGGTTAAAAGTTGACAAAATGCGACATCTATCGGAATAATATTATGGTCTCAGCATTTATATTATTTATATTTTATTGCTTTCTTTAATTTTTTAAAAATACTAAGATATTATTCAAACATGCCATAAATTTTAAATGTTATATTCTTTTAGAAATTTGGTTATCAAAATCGTTTTAATTTAATATTCGTATTATTTCCAATTGAAAAACAACTATTATTCTAAATGTTTACTAATTTAGATTCTGAGTGAAACAAGGAATGTATTGATATTATCCAGAGTATCGATTTTAATATCAATTTTAAATATTGTTAAAAATTGTAACATTTTTTTTGTAAAATCAAAATTAATAGTGTTTCTAATAATATTCAAACTTTAAATTTAAAAAAAATTTCAAACAAAAATGAACAGCCCAAAATGAAAAATATTATATATATATATATATTTATTTATTGAATATTATTATATGTTAATGGGTTTAATTAACTCGGTTAGTTATAATACACCGGTCATGTCGGTTAATTTTACTTTCCATATTCATAAAACGAATGAATAGGGAAACCTTACACCCGTCTATACTGATCCTGGTCAAGTGACAGAAATAAATTTTCGTATACTGTAAACGTGAATAAGTTACCGTGGTATAACAACTGCAGTGTTGATAAAAATTTAAGGTGGTATAATATTATAAGTGCATCTTACCTTTCAGGTTTTTGACCGGTGGTTCCTGGTCCCGGCAGCCAATTTATCTCGGAACGGTTCGCGGTGGCAGTGGTACACTCACGACAGTTATGTATGGTTGAAATTTATTTAGACACTATAGTTTAAAATTAATCAAAGATGTACACCGTGTTGTGTGGCATCGTTCCCGTGGCACGTATATTGAAAATGATACAAAGAAATTAATGTGGGAGTCTCGCGTCACGACGTGATAGTCGTAGACGTGCAGGACTAAATTAATTTGTGTATAATAAAAAGAAATAATGAACAAAATAAATATTCAACACAACAAACACAATTATTAGCGTTCGCGGACGAATTTATCGCGTTGGCGGGCAGAAGTATCCAGGGGTGGACTGGCAGATCGGGAGATCGGGAAATTTCCCGATGGGCCGGTCGAATAATCGAATAAGGGGCCGGACAATTTAGTTGTACAAGTAACTTATTACAATTTTTAGATTATAATAAGAATTTATCAGTTTTTGGTAAATTAAAAATGTATAGAATATAACATAAATAATACGTCAATACGATAATAATCGTACCTAAAATTATATTTGCTTTTCTAAGAAACATACGAAACAGTAGGTATTTATATAAATAGAAATTACGCTGCCGCCTGCCGGCCGCCGTCGCTGTGTTGTTTATAATATACGATATAATATTAATTATTATTCATTCGATGTATTATTGTTATATAATTTAAAAATATACTGTTTTCGTCCGCGACTAACAACACTGTCGTCTGTGATATTATATAAAATATAAATATTAGTTCATTTGTATTTTGTATTGTTAAGTGGAAAGATTACTTTCGAAGCAATGTTTACCTCAGCTTTTTAAAGCTAAGTCAACTAAATTTTTTAATAATTTATTATTATAATTTATTGTAAAGAAACTAAAGTTATTGTTATAAGACATATACATTTTAATATATATTAAATTATTATTAAAAATTGGTTAAATAGTTTAAAATATAATAGAATTATTAGTTTTAGAGGCCTATCCGGCTATCCCCTATTAGCTATTTGAATTTTGAATCCCACCATGTGTGGTTTTCGCAAATAAATTTTCCTAATTTCCTGAATAATGTTTTGTCGTTTTTAAATTGAATTCTTCTTAATTCATGTTGTGACGTTTCTGTAAGACTACATATTTTATATTTTTCTATAGTAGGTATTTGAATAAAAATACTGATAAAAACCAAGCTTTTGCATCCAAACATAAAATTTTTATATTAATAATTTAACTCTACCTTTTGTTATTTATGTTATTCAATTATAATTTATGTATTTTAATTATAACTATAATATAAAATATAATTTTATTTACATGATAAATTACTATTGAGTTATATTTATTATATATATTGGGGTTCTTCAGTAATAAAAAGAGAAAAACTTTAAAGTTTATATAGAAAATTTCAAATATTTTTCACTCTTAAGTGTTTTATTTAAAATTATGGATAACTAAACATTATAAATAGTAAAATGTTCAATATTGTTTTATTGAACACTATAAAAAGTAAAAAGAATTATGATACCTATGTAGCTTTTTAGTGTTGGTAATGTTTGTACGCCACAGAAGGAAAATATACTTTTGTACTGGTTTGTACTTTGGACACAGGACCAGTGTTGAAATCGTAATTTTTTTAGTGAGTATACGCTTAAATACGATTGATAATTAAACGTAGGGCCTTGCCCCCCCCCCATATGGCTATATATACGTAGTTATAAATTTCATATTTATATTATATACTATAACCTGTCACAATTAAACCTCATATAACATAAAATTATACTCCCAGAAATATGTAATCATACATTTTATGACACTT